>JAOWMA010000114.1:0-139583 GCA_025962755.1 Colletotrichum tropicicola
GCCACACTGGCACTGGCACTGGCACTGGCACTGGCACTGGCACTGGCACTGGCACTGGCACTGGCACTGGCACTGGCACTGGCACTGGCACTGGCACTGGCACTGGCACTGGCAATGGCAATGGCAATGGCAGACCGGATTCACTGGACAGGTGCAACGGCATGAGACGAAGAGAGGCCCGTAACACGTGCCAGAGACGCTACGCTCGACCGCACAATGTAATTCGCTAGTTGTTAGTGGTTCCCTCCGTCCGAGACGGCTCCCCTGGGCGGAGTCGCAGCAGCCTCTGGAGGTGCCTCCGCATTGGCCAGAACCGCCTGCCTTGGCACCCTGGCCGCCCTTGCCCCCCCTCACTGTGGGGTCGTGGCACTGGAGCAGCCCCCCGACCGAACTCGCGACCAGCAGGAAAACCATGTCCAGCCCTGGACGGCCTGGGGAAGCCTACGACCGGCCTGGCTGCACCGAGATATACTTTCTGGCCTCTGCCGCCTCCTCTTCCTCATTATAATCGCGACTCGCCCGCCTCTTGCTGACTTGTCTTCACCCTCTTCCTCAGCCTCTTACCAACTCTCTGCACGATACCTACCTGTTTGGACTGTTGCCAAGGCAGAGATTTCCGAGTCAGGCTGACCAGCGAGACATCCATTTATCCTCAGCAGCGGCTGCATGTGACATCGTCACCAACACCTGGTCGTCTGCACTACCACCGCCGCCTCTCTGACTAGGCCACCGCCCCTTGCCTCGCATATATTCCACGAACCCCCGCGCGAAGTGGTCGCGAGAGGAGACAGCCTCCCCAAAACACAACACAACTACCACAACCACACAACCAAACCCACCATGGCTTCGACAACGACACCACCCATGCCCAACATCGGCGGCCTTTTGGCCCCCATATTGCCCGCTCTTCCCCCAGCCTCCATCTCGACGCAGCCGGCCATCGGCGTCCTGCCGCTGCTTAGCCCCATCCTGAGGCAAAGAGTTCAGCTTCTTTCAGAGTCCAGCACCGAGCCCTGGATCCGTCTGCTTGCCTATGACACGGACAAGGCCGCGCGACTAACCGAGATCGTCCAGAGCGGCAGGCTAGAGCCGCATCCGGTGTCGGGCGAGGTCGAGGTGGACTGGGAGTATGACGCCAAGACCAAGTACCGCCGCCTCGATTTGGAGACGTTGCAGGCTCTTGTCGTGCTCGAAGAGCTCGAGCTGATGTTCCAGCTCATCTACTGCGTCGGCGACAAGGACGGTGGCGGTGACGGGTGGAGAGTCGGTGAGGTCAGCGTCGTCGACAAGACCGCTCCTTTCGGCAGCTTTGGCGGGTATTCGACCATGGCCGAGGCCGAGAAGGCGTACGCAGATGCCAAGTCTACAAAGGCTAGCAGCGCGAAGGCTCCGGCTGCGAGCTCCATGGTGGACGCCGGTGCTGCTGACGAGGACGAAGACGATGGTTACTGGGACCGATACGACGCGACTCCTGCGCGTACGCCCGCCAACGCTTCGCCGGCAGTCAAGCGGTCTCCCGCGCCCCACGTACCACAGGCGTCGCAGCTCGGTGCTTTCCGTACAGATTCGGCGGAAGACGCGTACTATGCACAGTATGATTCAGTACAGCCGGCGATGGACGCCCACGATCCCGACGAGGAGGTTGAAGGCTTCGAAGTCGCTCCGCCCTTGGGTCTGGGCGCCGTCGTCAGCCAAGACAGCTCGGAGCCGGGCCTTACCGAAACCAACGGCTCTTGGACTCTGGCCGAGCCGCCGCGTTCGCCATCAATCCACAGCCAGGACGAGGACCGGGCGGCCGTGCTCCTCCACCCGCGCCCGGCTTCAAGCGCTAGCAGTAACGGAAGCCGCATGGTCGAGAAGCTCGAGGAGCATGCAGGCAAGCAGGAGCAGAACGAGTTCGGCGTGAAGCAGCACGTGTCGAGGAGCATTCGCAGCCTCTTTTTGTTGGCACGGTCGTCCGGTATTGATAGGCAAGAGTTTGAGCGTTTGGTGAAGACTGAGCTGGATGTGCTCGGGATGATTGAAGATGACGAGGTTTGATCTTCAGGTCGACGGCCTTTTGTATATAAGGAGTTTTTGTGCTTGGTGGTGTTCCGTGGGGATATCCGCAGTCAGGATGATCATTCCGCATAGGTCCGGATTGCATGTATAACGGCGTTCAGTCTCGGCCAAATTTCAAAGAATTGAGAGCGAATATTACTAGTAAAATGATTCAAAAATTGGAGACAAGGAGGTGTGAGAGAATGAGGAAGAGGACCTGACAGCCAAATATCGCGAACTTCGACCGTCTGTGGGCTCAACAAATTGTGCTGGCTCAGGACAGGGACCTAGCACATGCGGTAGTCCGATACTCATCGGACGGAACGGCGTGTGCAGCGATAGAGAGAGAAAAGCACCGGATGGCATCAAATCAAGAGTAGACTGGCTGGAAAGAGTTCCTCAAAGACAGTGATCTGGTGGACGAAATCAAAAACTTGGTTCTGCTGTGAATGACAGGTTTGAAAGGGAAGAGTCGAAGTAGACTTCTACCACAACATCCCCAACTGTTGTGAACTCTGAACAAGCCTCGGCCTCGGCGCATACCAATTCATCCGCACGGGAAGAGGGGTAAAATGAGGTGACAGCTTGCCGGGACCGTCCGATCCCTATAGCGTAGCTCGCGCGGCAAACTTGGATGACAAACATGGAATGACGAGGTCCTTTCCGCGTGACGGCAAATACTGATTAGCCGCCCGCGCGACCATATCTGCGCAGACGGTGTTGAGATCATGACCGTGCGACAGGGCGTCAGGGTTCGCGGTGCGTGTTTGTCTGAAGGTTCTAAGCGCCCGGCCATCTGGGCGGCTATGCAGTCGTGGGGGCGAAAGTCGGACATGCCACAAGCGCTGGGGTCGGCGGTTAAAGATGTTGACATACTTTGGTGTTGGTGATTGTCAGACGAGATTGATACCGTGGTATCATGCGTGGCGAGATCAGCTTGTTGAACCGTCGATGGACAGTTTGCTCTGGATGGACATCAGCATGGGGTCGAAGTGACGCCGTCTACCAGGGTGCACAGTGGTGTCGTCGACGAAAAGTGACAACGGCTGCGGGATATTCAGGTTGCATTCGAAAAGCCCGTGTTGGCCGGCGAAACTTCCGCAACGGGCCGCATCTAGTCTTCTTCTTCGAGGCATTTTCAAAGCAAGTTGTAAGTGAACCCGACGAAGCCATCGCCAACGACCAACGCCTCTCGTCACATTGGCCCGGGCTCCCCAAAGTGGGCAAAATGCACCCACCCCGGCCTAGCGCGCCTTCAAGCCTCAATCGTAAGGCCGCCACGCGCCAGAGCAGCAGCACACGAGCCGCCCAAAAAAAGTTCACCATCGAAAGCTCCTGGCATCAGCTTTCGCGGGTAGTGAAGGTCACCTCGCGGCGGGAACGAAGAAACTACGACTAGCTTCCTCCAATTGCCTTCACGACACCCGACCCCGCATACACACACACACACAATGTTCCGCGCAGCATTAAGGATACCGCGTGTCCGCGCGGCCGCCCCTGTGCCGGTGCTGCGCCAGCAGCGCTCGCTGCACTTCATCCCGCAGCTCAGCCATGACTTCACCAATGGCGTTCCGGGATTCCTCTCCCCCGACGGCTACGACATGGCCTGGACGCAGTACATGACCCTCATGTTGAACAAGCTCAATGCCCTGACGGCAGGTTAGTTGCCTCCCCTCGGCGTCTCGCTCCCCGGCTCCCCCCTAAATCCAACATCGCATTGCGACACATCGCCGGAGAGCTCTCATGGCATGACATGGCACCTCCACGCCGCACAGCACCCATTGGGCTTCCCCTCCCCAGAAGCTGACGAAGAACCCTCCCAGGAACCGACCTCGAGCAGCGCGAAGTCAAGCAGATCCTCCTCGCCACGGCCCGCGACCCCGACCAGGCCCCCATCTTCAACCACGCCTCCATGCTGCACAACACGCACTTCTTCTTCAGGAACATCACGCCCGACCCGAAACCCATGCCCGAGGCCCTGGCCACCGAGCTGACCCACTCCTTCTCGTCCATCGAGACGCTCCGCCGCGAGATGATCCTCACCGCCGCCGCCATGTTCGGCCCCGGCTTCGTCTGGCTCGTCAAGGCCGGCCACAAGGACTACCGCGTCCTCACGACCTACCTCGCCGGCAGCCCCTACCCGGGCGCCCACTGGCGCCTGCAGAGCACCGACATGAACACGGCCGGCATCGGCGGCACCGCCAACCCGTACTTCCAGCGCAGCGTCGCCGCCCAGAGGCCGGGCACCAAGCCCCCCGGCGCCCTCGAATCCATCCCGCTTCTGTGCATCAGCACGTGGGAACACTCGTGGCTGCGCGACTACGGCCTCGGCGTCAACGGCCTCGGCGGCAAGAAGGCCTTCGCCGAGGCGTGGTGGGAGGTCATCGACTGGGCCAAGGTCTACGAGGCGGCGGACATCCCCGTCACCCGCCCCTTTGTCCGGTAGAGAGGGCTTCGCGACTGAACGTTTTTTCGTGTTATACAAAGGGGGTTTCGTGGCGGAGTGGGGAGAGATAAAAGAAGAGGACACCAGATGACGGTTGAACAGGGGATCATATGACATGAATCCCAGCCCGTGCATGCGTGACGGCGGTGGCGGCGGCGGCGGCGGCGGCGGTGGTGTAGGAATTACAAAAAAGGAATTGTAAGAATAGAACGCTGCATATACAGATGGGAAAATGTACTATGCTGTACTACTTAGTTTCTCAACCAGCTCAGATCACAGCTTCTTGTCCCTTGTCTAGCAAAGTGAAGGCCTGGTGGGTGCCTCGGCCAGGACCGAACCCAGCCAGGGACCAGAGCCAAATAATCGGACGAGTTGCGTTAGATGAAGCGGACGAACCTCAACCCACGCTATCCAGCTTGAGAGAGTTATGCGTGGCATGTGAAGGGTCGCATCTTCCACCTCATATTAGTGCCCCGTACATTTTCAACACGTTCCAGGCGTGCTTGCGCCTAAATGACACTATCCTAACGCAGGCAAGAAAAAAACTCCTAGCTTTGCATAGAAAGAAACACCGCGGCGGTCACAGTAGGACCGATCATGTCTCAATTTGAGTCTCGAACTTCATCTCCGCAAAAAGCGACGGCGTCGAGATTCCTTGACGGGTTGGAAGGTACCGGATTCTGGAACAATCAAGGCATGCAGCCCGCAGGTTAGGAAACAAGGAGGAGGTAATGCTAGTAAACAGCCTTTATCGAGGCTCGGTAGATTGCTAACAAGTCGAAAGTCGTCGGGGAGCAGGCGCTTGCGAAGGGCTCCCAGAGGTATAGATATGAAGTTTGAGAAGAAACTTGAAAGGGTATGTGAGGTGGAATTTGGGAGTCTTGTTTACGGGATATAGGTCAGTGCGAAAACGGTTGGTTCCATTGGAACTCGGTGGCTAAACAACTGTGGTTATGGTAGTTTTCAACTCGCAACATTTCTGTTCTTCAGCAGTTTTCATTCAGTTGCTGCGGTCTCCGCCACAGGGGAAACAAACTGTCCATCTCAGACTTATCCGATACATTGCCACGGCCCTGGTATTTCTGATGGGTGACCAGACTGAAGTCAAAAAGCCCAAGACTCAACGGGAGAAAATGCACATGGGAGAGGCACCGAGAAGTGCCGCATTCAGGGGCTTTTCAGCAAACCCTCTCTGGAAGCGAGCAAGGCTTCTGTGGTTGAAACCGAGACGACACTTATTTCGTGCTCAGCAATTCCACACATCAGCAGCGTCACGCGGTAGGCGAGCCAATATCACAGTTCAACTCAAGAGACAACTGATTCATTCACAACTGAGAACCGGGCTTCCAAAGAAGCTTTCCGAGATCTCTTTTCATTTTCGAAGCTAACAACTAGCCAGGTATCATAGTAGCCACCCTAAACTGATATATGTATGTAAAATGAGCGTCTTTTCGTTGTGTGTTGGGAGGTTTGTGTATGTCGGAGTGTGCGCGATGGCGACAGGGAGGTCAAAAGAAAAACAACAACAAGAAAACCATTAACCAATAGCCAAATCCCCGTTCCTATCCTTTCCCTCCCCCCCGTAATTTTTGATCTCCCGTCGTCTTTCGGAAAGAAGAACAAGAAAAAACCAAAAATTCATCATCAACCCGGCGTCAGGTAAAGGGGGGAGGAGAATCTGAGCAAGGATATAACAAATGCCGCTGTCCAGAACTATGCAACGCAAAGAAATCAAGAAAATCCAAGAAACTTCAAGTAATAGGTATCCTTTTTTGAGCGCAACAGACTGTGAAGTCCCGAGGCGTACTCGCACGCTTGAGGTGGAATCCGAAATGCAGACGTATTCATGACCGTTATGTGTAGGGTTTTCTGTTTTATTTTTGTTTCAGGGGAGATCTGACAAGCTTGTGTAAGCCCATCCTCTCACTTCTCAGGAGAGTTAAAAAAATGAATGGCTGGGTAAGAAAAAACGGCTGGGAAGAGCTCAGATCATGTTGCCGTTGACGCTGACCTCAAACCCATCGCCCTTCTGCCTCATGGCCTTGGCGAGCATCAATTCGCGCATCCAGTCGATGCGCTCGTCGCGGCCCTTGACCGCAAAGTGGTGCGTCTTTCCTGTTCCATTGACACCCTCTGCAGGGACGGCCGAGGTGGACGAGGAGTGGTGGTGGGTGAAGCCGTGCAGGGCGCTCTCGCGCTTGCGCAGCTTGGCGGTGTTCTTGTCCTGGGGGATGAGCTGGAAGCTGAAGGCGGCCACGGGGTCGCTCTTCTCGCGCGAGTGCGACGAGAAGTGGACGGCCCGGAAGGCGGCGGAGAGCTTGCTCTGCGACGCCAGGCTGGAGCACGCGATGGCGTAGTCGTCAATGTCGACGTACTCGAGCGTGCGGTCGACCGTCTGCGCGTCCTTGTGGACCGCCAGGCGGGTGCCCTTGAGGGTGCAGAAGGTGTCGTTCCACTCGTGGCGGAGCATCTTGGTCTTGCGCTTCTTCATGGGACCCTGGAAGGTGACGCCGTCCTGTTGGGCTGCCTCGGCCGCCTGCTTGACGGGGATGGCGCCCGCGAGATGGGAGATGGGCGGGATGGCCTGCTCAAAGGGGGTGGTGCGCTCGATGGGCGACCAGGGGTAGTTGACACGGGGAGGGGCTTGGAGAGGCTGTTGGCCGCGTATGGAGGAGCGAGGAGAGCGAGGGGAGGAGTGATTGGGAGAGGTGCGGACGATGGGTGTAGGAGTGTTCTCATCCAAAGCTGGGAGGACGGGGAAAGAGGGACGGCGGGCAGAAGCGCGAGACTGGGTGCGCGCAGGGGGCTGCTGCTTGGCAGTGCCTGAGCGGTAGTTCATCTCAGGAGGGACGGACTGCGAGACATCGCGAGCGACGCGGTCCATGGGGATAGCAGTGACGGGGACGTCCATCTCAGAGAAAGGAGTGCCGAAGCGGTAGGGGTTGACGGGGCTCTGCAAGTCAGGCGACATGGCCTCAGCCCGGTCCATGACATAGGGAACGAAGCTTTGCTGTAGCTGCTGAGGGGAGGTGTGCCGCTTCTCTGCCTGAGCAGGCTGGGTAACGGGAGGAACCGTGGAGGCTCTGAGGGTGCTGGGGCGCGGCGCCTGCTTGCCCGGGATCGACAGCTTAGGGAGTTTGCGAAGACCCTCGGGCTGAGGCTTCATTGCCGGGAAGCCCATCTCAAATGGGGGTGTGGGAGGTACGGCATTGCTCTGGCGCTTCTGGAAGTCGAGGAACTGCCGGACGTTGTCTTGAGGGTCTCTGGCGGCGACGTTGCGGAGGGTAGCCTCCTGCAGGTACTGCATCGGAGTGGCGTTGCCGGGACCCAGAACATCGGAAGACGCCACAACGGACGGCACGGCGTCCGAAACGGGTCGGAGGATTTGGTTGGGGTCGAGAGCCCTGGCAGTCTCGGGGTTGCCCGGGTTGCCAGTGATGACAACCGTCTCCTTGTCCATGTCGACGAAGGGATGCTCCTTTCTGAACGCCTCGATGAGGCGCTGCTGCTTCTTGAATCGGGAGCAGTTCTCTCCTTTCGGGCAGTGATGCGGCTTGGGGACGACCTGCTCGATGCCGACGATGGACACCGACTCCATGGGAGTGATGATGTCGTCGTGAGACGCCTTTTTTGGCCGTCTCCTGCTGCTCTTCCTCCGCTTCAGACTGCACTCGTCCGACTGCCGCTCAGCCGACCTCATCTCGCGGGCTTCCTTCTTGACCTCGCGGCTCGGCTCGTCTTGGATTGGCGTCGGGGCACGCGGGGAGCTCGGCCTGCTGTCTCTGAGGAGCTGAATCTGATTCCACACGCGCGTCCTCATGCCAAATGACGGAATGTCCAGCTCTTTCAGGTCCTCGAACTTGAGGGTAATGAGGATGGGACCGTTGATATCGTTCTCCACGAAGCGACCGGCAACCGAGAGCTCAATGCCAGCATTAAGCATCGACTGCGCCACCATCTCGGGCGTCCATGAGACAAGCTCTCTCGATTCGAACTCTTCGTACGTAAACTGAAAGGGGCCGTTCTGTTGCCTGGGTACCGGTGGCGGTGGCAGCTTGGTAAACCTGAACGCATCTTCGAACGGCCGCGCTGTCTTTGGGGTAATGGGGGACAGGGTCAGGATAGCCTCGTCAAAATAGCCGTCCGTTGAAGAGCGAAACAGGTGCGGACCTGTAGGTCCTTCGATCGACTGTTTTGATGATTGTATCTCCGCGTACGCCACCCGATCCTGACTTGACCTCGGGGTCGGCACTTCATCGTAAGATGAGAGAGTTGTGATACTTGGTTGGCCGCCAGACTGCAGGCACATCAGCTTGCTGCTGCTTCGCCAGTTTCAGGGGCGCAAAGAGGCTTACCGAGTTGACGCTTATCCGCGGTGAGTTGTCCTCGAGCTCGCTGAGCACCTCATCGTCCCATTCCATGTCCATGAACTCTGTGGCCACTGAAGTTGGTCTCTGAGGCTCGCTCTTGAGACCAAAGAAAGTGTCGCGCAGGGAGGCCTTTTCGCGCATCTCACGAGGCAGGCGACGCTCGCCCCTGGCGTAGTCTTGCGTGTATTCCTGCGCCGAGGGAGTCAGCATCGAACCATGAGCCATGCCCAGCGCTGGAGCCAACGCCACACACATGAGCCTTACCATTTGCAACGTATATTTGTATGTGTGTAAGTGGTATCTCGAATGCGGAAAGTGGGGTGGACACCACGAGGCTTGAGCAGGCTGTAACCGGCTTGCGGCCTACAGCGCAGTGCAGCCTTCCTGATGGGGGAATGTTTTGCTTTTCCCGCCGAGTGGCCGGGTAAATCGGAGCCGTCGCCGGCAACACGTCTGATCTAGGGGGATATCCTGATGATGAAGGCTGTAGATATTTCGGACGCACGCAGAGCGCCTCAGGAGGGGGAATCAAGACGGGAGTGCGAAAAGGCAGCAGACAAAAGAGAGAAATCAACCAAGACAGAGCTGGATATGCTCGAATGGTATGCAACAGGTCGCAAAAGAGAAGAAGGAGGGGATCCGGTACAAGACGGGCGCCTACGGCGAGTTATGTATGTCTAGTGCGTCCATGTACGGGGCCGGTAGGATGGCGGTTACTAGGGGCAGCAGTCCAGGAGGAGGAGGAGGAGGAGAAGATCCATGGAGGTCGAGGTCGGATCACACAGCACGTATGTGCGTAGCGCAGCGCAACGCGACGCAACGCACAGCACTGCCTACGTCCATCCCCTCTCCTCTGGCCCCCATGCCCATCCCATATGCATGCTGCTTCTGGTGTGATCAGACCCGTGGCACTTGCACACGGCGGCGGCGATAGTGGCTCTCTCGCTCAACAGGCCAGGTAGTGTACAAGAATAGCTCCTGGTGGTGCGTCGAGGATGGATATGGTATGGTATTGGTATGGTTTTGGTACGGTATGGGTGGTCGAGCGGGCGACGGGCCTGCCCAGCCATGGGCAACGAAGAAGGGGGGCTTCCTGGGGCTGGGTGACGAGTCCGGCGGGACGTGTTGGGTGCAAGGTGAAGAGGGATTATGCTCGAGACCTGGTTCCCCGGTCAAGGGGGGTGTGAACGGGATAGCATCCATGTGGACGACGGCGCACAACCGAGCAGCAAGCACTTTGCACTTGCAGTGAAGGCAGCTCGCAGCATGCCATGCCATGCCTCGAAGCACATCTCAGCACACACGGCGCAGGCACAGCGCAGCACAGCAGCAAGACCCGACTGGGCAGGAATAGCAGGAGGAGCCGGCCGGCGTGGGGAAGAATGGTGCTACTGCTGGCGCCGCTCTCTTCTCTGTGAGGTACGTAAGTCGAAGGAAGAAGGGTGGTGGTTGAAGAGAGTTGAAGCGATGGACGAGGTAGGGATGGGGGATCCTTGGACGGGCGCGAAGCTCGACCGTTTCCCGTTGCTCATTGGGCAGACGCGGGAGAGCTCCCGCATGGCGCATCCGTCGGACATCGGCGCTCAAGCTTCTCATTGGCCAAAAATGCAGTCTAAGGAAGGAACGCTAACACGCCATTGGCCAAAAAAAAAAGTCGCACATCCCTCCATGCCCGCCCGCCCCCGGCCCAGCTACGGCTTGTTTTAAGCGCCCGTCTTTTGCAAAAAGTCTGCCGGCAGCGGGCCAGTCGCTGTCGCCTGTCGTGGGCGAAGTGGGGCGGCTGTTCTGTTCCTCCCGCCCGCCGTCAACGGAGAACAGAAAAGGGAAATACCTGAGGGAACAAAACGGAAAGGAGGGGTCGGCTGGGGTGGGTCACTTGGACCCACGACGCTAAACTCGGCTCACTCACCTCACACCTCTCTCTCGTCCTCTTGTTGTCGAGTCGTCTTCACCTTGCGAGTCGCACACACCCCGATGCCACGCTGCTCGCCGTCCTTGTCGCCTAGCCCCCCGTCTTTGCCCGCAATATCTCCCGCCCTCAGCGCGCTTTCTCTCTGTCTGCCTCTCTCTTTGACATCCCCCACCTAAGGCATCGAGTCAAAATGCCCAGGCCCTGTCCATCACACTGACCAGGGCCAGGGGCAGGATGAGCTTCCCCGGCACACACACTCTCGATGGCCTCGCAGCACAGGTTACCATGCGAAAAGCAGCAGAGAGGCAGCAGGAGCTTACCCGCCCTCCCGCTCTCCCACCCATCCATCACCTAGTGCTCTGCAGGGCTCCCTTTTCAGTGCTTGCAGAAACCGCCGCCGACGCCCACCACCACCACCACCACCACCGCCGCCGCCGTCTTCTGCTAGCGGGACCTGTCACTGTCACTGTCACCACCGTTCCTGTCATCACAATCCTTCCATCTCATCAAGTCCTCTTTTCCCCGAACCAAGCTGGCGCACAGGCTTTGCATCTTGACACCTCAAAGGGCATGGCATGGAATGTGGACCGGACAAGAAACGCCATGCCACGCCGTGCCATCCCGCAATGGTCATGGCATGGAGAGACGCCGTCTTCTGCAACGGCGCTGGGCACCTCTGGTCTGGGTAACCCGAGGGCGCATTCATAGAGGCTGCGCATTCTGCATCTCTTTGCAACGTTGATTTTCCTTTCCTTCTGTCGTCCCCGGGAAGGCGGGAGCAATCAGAGACAACCGGCCACTCGCTTGCTGACCGTCCACCGACCGCGAAGTTAAAAAAGAAAGTCCTCAACCCCGGCCTCACTCTCCAATGTTGCACCCCCGGCTCCCTACAGCCACCGCGACCTCCGATCTCGACGAGTCTCGAATGTCCATGGCCAAGGGCTAGGTACCCCACCATCATCAACTGACTTCCCCTCACCGTCCCTTTCAGCCACTCACTTTGCTTGTCGGGCCTCCATCGGAGAAATCCCATCAAAGTGATACTGCTCTTCCGGCCGGGGGCGAAGAGGCCAATGGCCTCTTGAGAGCGGCCTCTGCTCACGACGAGACCCTAGATGAGGCGAACTTTTGCTTCCTCGACATGATTGAACGAGGCTTCGTCCGAATGAGATGGGACGGTCCGGATCACAATGGGTCCTGCCAAAAGGGCAAGGTAGGCTCTCTTCTCTTCCTGTGGTCGTTGGCTTATTATTGCGCTCCTCCTCCACAAAGCGTGTAACCGTCGGCGCTGCCCGTTGATCGGCTCGCTGTTAGCCTCGCCCGCCTCGCCTTGTCCTCAGCTCGCAAATCAAACGTCCCCGTACTTGCTGCCCAATCGCCACCGGCCGATAACGAGCAACGTGACCCGGATGGATGCTGCCAGAGCACATGACCTGTGCGACTGGCTCACCGTCGTTGCTGGGGAAATTTGGCCCAAGCAATGGAAAAAAAGGCTCTCGTCAGGTCATCAAAACACCTTGTCGCTTTACCCACGTATGACTTCATATTCCATGGGGTTTGCAGATGGCGGTCAGAATGTGATGACAAGACATGGTTGATGCAGGAGGTGCATTTGGCTCTTGCAGCAAATATGCGTGCACCCGATGCAAGCTCGCACAGCTTGACGCGGTGGAACGACACCTCTCGACCTTGTTTGCTGAACGGGACATCAAGTAAGCCATCTCGCGAGGGAGAGAGAGAAGGGGTGGCTGGCGGAACAGAGTGAGTGGTTGATGGGCTAGACGGCTCATTGGGGGGTCTCGAGATGGTGGTACGACGAGAAGAATTCCGAGGCCAGCTCTTACCCCGCAGAGTCATTTGAGACAAATCTTCGTCCTCGTCCATTGGAGAGACTTGCTGCTGCTGCTGCTGCTGCTGCTGCTGCCACACTCTTTGTAAGTGGACGCACTGGAATGCGGTGGCATGCCCGCGGTGATATCTGATAGCAATGCCGTATCGGACAGCGCAGGACTTAGCTCTCACCATCTCGACCTGATCTCGACAGGATCTGGTATCGCGGAATCTGGTTAGCCAATATCTGTCCATCCGTTTCGGGCGAAGCGATCGCAGTCAGATTTGCTGCAAAACTCAGTCGTTGCAGGTTTCCGCAGCCACTCCCAAGTATCGGACTTTCCACAGCCAGGCAGCCAGCCACCGTTCCCAGCCCGGCGAATCTCGAGTTGCGCGACATATCGTGTGTCGTTGTCGGTGAAGCAACCCGCGTGCTTCACATGTAAGGGAGCGAGAGATGCGCTGCTGCATGTCTCCCATCCTTGAACCGCTGGAGGAAACCGGTACAAGAATTAACTGCTTTCCATCGAGCGCTCTCCCCTCTTCCCGCTGACTCATGGAACGGCTAAGGATGCTGTGAACGACAGCCCCGTCCTCGCGTTAGCAGTGTGACGCTCCTGCAGGGAAGCAAAAAAGCACGCTCCCGCTAATGCGTCTCCATTCTTCGATATCCATTCCAGGCGGTGTTCGATGCAGTCTCCGAGACATGGAGGAGGAAGCCGCCATGGCAAGACCCGACGGGGTGAGGAGCACGGCGGACATTGTGTGAATCATTGACGGCCTCGGTCTTGTTTTTCTTCACCGACTCTTCAGGTTGCCTGGCATATTCGTGGATGACCTCATCCGACGAATCCCGCGCCCCAGGGCGACGTGTCCGACGACGGACACACACGCAATGTCTCAACCAGGACAGCTCGCGATGTCTCACTCCGTTCAACGGCATCCAACGAAGTCTTGTCCGACCGGAGTCGGGGGTTTGCCTAGCCGAAGCACCTGACGACGGGGGACGCAGGGTAGGAGGGCGAAAAATTGCAGTGAGATGGCGAAATGGTGAAATGCGAATGGCTCGTGGAAACCCCGGCTATAGGGCATTAATTGTCGATAGATGCCCGCCGCGGCCGACTCTACCCGACGGGAATTCAGAATCCTGTGCGGGAATGGGCGACTTTCAAGGCAATTGGGCCAGGGTTTCCGCGCTCAATTTCTGATCCTGGAGGGGGATCATCGAATATGGCCAACACCTGATGAGGGCACAGTGCACATTGCACACCCCCCTCAGCCCACAATAGGGCCAGGGGTCGACAATGGCTGGAGTGGAGGATGGTGTGTTTTTCAAGAGAGGCACTCGGGCGCATTGGCGTAGCTTCGAGGCCGCTCCATTTGTCGGGTGTGTGTTCGTGAGAAGACGAATCGTCCAGACATGTCTCCAGTGCGCGAAACTCTTGCCCTCCAATGAACCGGCTGGAACACTTCTTCACGCGCTCTCACATGATGATAAGCTAATGCGAGCTTCGCACCATCTGTTGTGGATGGATGACTCTCCCGCTGACCTTCACTCAGCCAGTGGATCGCAGCAGAGTGGATGGCTCGTGATGGTGTCGAGCAGTGTCGTCCCCCCCAAGGTGTAAAGTTGCCTGTTGCGGCCGTTCGCAAGACCCTGGAGAAATTCTTTGTCAGATCGCATGGCGATGCGGCGCAGATGGCCTGAGCGAGACGGATGCAGGTCATCATCGTGACTGCGGTCCGTCGACAGGCGCTCCACTAGTGTCATGTCGATTGTCGAAAATGGCTTCCAGTTCACAATCAACAAGCCGAGTCCAGGCGAGGTGAGACGGTCGGGGCTGGGGAGACAGGCTTATCTGCGGTGTGCTTGGCAATCTGCCACGAGTCGTATTGCAGTCGATATCACAATGGGGAACGAGGGGAGCCTTGTTCGCAGCTGTCTGCCTTTGAGGGACCCCTTTGTCATCGAACCTGGCCTGGATGCAACCTCGAATTCGAGATTGGTCATTTGTCAAAACGCATCCGATGTTGCTGTTGATGATGGTGATGATGAACAGTCCAATTCCCCGCGACATCTGAGATGTTGGCTGATGTAGAGGCGTATTTGGAGGCTGCAGGTCATCCTGTGAATTCCCAGGATGCGAGCGTGAATTTCATGCGAACTCCATTCTCGATGGGGTCGGAACCAGTCTGACTCTTTTGGGGGCCCCTCTCACGCATCCGCGCTCACTCTGGCGTGCTCTTCAGTAGCCGTATTATCTGTGTATGTAGTGCCATCCGTGCTGTGCAGTGTTTGAGTGACTCTTGCGGGATGTCGGGGGTTGAACCTGGGAGGTTAGATCCACAGATTCAGCGGGAAGACGGGAGGACATGGATAGGGTACAGTGTTCCCGTACGGTATGGAGCTGAGGGGCTTGCTGGGGTCTCCTCGTCTCGCGAGATTTGGAAGTTCAACCACAATTGCCTTTCTTGCAGGCTGAACATCGTCGTCGCGACCCTATTGCCATGGCTTGCTGGCCTTATGGGGAGAGTTACGGACGTAACATTCTCGCCAGAGGCAAAAAATGCGCCCCCGTCACCGACTGAGGCTAGAGGCCTCGAGTGAGCCCTACCAGGGTCTGTGGTGATGTGCCGTGCGTGGTGGCTGGGGTCTAGAAGCAAGCGACGCCGCACCGTTAGCGGAAGAGCGGGAAGACTGGGATGCCCAGGCGACGGCCTTGTTCTCCGCAAAGACTAAGAGCGGCCGCTTCCCTGCAATCTGATATCTCGAACCCTCAAGGTTCAGCAACGCTATTCACATCGGATCACATCGCACTAGCCACAACAGGACAGTGATGATGAACAATGGGCACACCTCAACGCCTCGATCCCCGTCCGCGGATTATGTTGAGCTTCCGGTGGTTGCTTTCTGCCATTGACGACAGAACCGACGAAGCCGACAAATACTGGTGACGATAGGCGGCCGGGTGCGATGCTCAGAAAACGAAATTACGCCGTGACAGAGGCGTGTCTTGTCCCGTCTGAAAACAGCAAACCTGTGGCCCAATACTGGTTTCGATGTCTTTGCGACCCTCGGGAGTCAATTGAACGGTTCAATGCCACCACACGGGAAGAAATGAGGCATCAAAAACGAGGCGCACAACCGGGCGCATAGACGTGCCGATCTATGAATATAAGCTGGGTGGTTGCAAATAATGCTTCCTGATGTTGTATGTGCCGCAGGAGCTGAAGAGAAAAGCCTCGATGTCGGATGAGGTTGCGCAGCAGAGAAGAGATATTGGCAAGGTGCTGGCAGGAAGGGAACACAAGAGGCAGGGCCCGGATGTCGTAGGAGGGTAGTGCGTGTGTGTGTGTGTGTGTGTGTGTGTGTGTGTGTGTGTGTGTCCGGATAAACATGCGCTTTCCGCGGAACCTAACGGAGCCTGACGAGCAGCAAGCATTGCTGCGGCGCGGGCGGGCGGGATGGGTATCGAATCGTGCGCATCTTCCTCGGCGACGGGGGCCCAGCAGAAAAATTGGCGATGATCTCAACCGGGTGCCATGTTTTCGACTGTCAGTGGGCGGTTGAGCGGGCTGGCGAGGGAAAAAGCAACGAGATCCTGGGCAGCTTGCTCGAGCGTGCGCATGAGCATGAGCGAGGCACAGTAGCCGTCCGGGTGCTGTGCAGGTTCAGGTCGGGGCTGGCAGGTGGCAGCTGGCTTGGGGGCCGTTGGTCGTAGCCGCCAAGACACAACCGTTACTGACGGCAGCAGGATGGCGGCACGGAGTCGGGAGAATAGAAAGCAAGACTCCGAGATGGAGGGTGCTGCTTCTGGGCTGGGATGTGGAGGAGAAATTGTTAGTGACGGCAGGCAAGCAAAAAGGAAGGAGTACGCTCTCGCAGCCGGATGTCGGTTGACGCACATGTAGCCATAATTAGCCCGCGGATGCATTTAGCACACCATCTCCAGAGTCAAGAGGGTTAAATCCCGCAAAGAGGGTACAATAAAAATAGCAGCTGGTGTTAAGCGGCATACCTCAATTCTGCGGGTGACGGCAAACATCTGCAGCGGCTACACGATGTGACGGCTGGGATGGCCTGCTGCCAGATTGCCCAAATTAGCCCAGATTGTTTGGTCACGTACTAGAGAGATGGGCGGCTAATTAGGCCGCCAGAAATAGGCCCACGACGTCCCTCTTTCCTCTAAGGGGGGGGAACCGTCAGATGAACGGCCGCATGATGAGGTGATCCAAGTGTCCCGTCTCGGAAGGTGGTGAGAGTGCCTTGAGACGGGAGATCATCGCCGGCGGACCTTGCCCGACGAAGCTTCCCTCACAGCAAGCAAGCCTGCCAGCAGCGCCTGGTTCGGCAGCACTTGCACGGCATGGAGGGCAGCAGGGAGCAGAGTGAGATGAGGTTTGGTGATATGTGATTGGCCCAAAATCGGCTGAGCAGCAGATTGGGCTGGGGGAACATCTGAGGGACGTGCCCGCTGCAGCTGCAGCGTTCTTCCCTCTGGCGGACGGGCGATGTGGGGCTGGCATGCAAACCCCGCGAGTGGAGGCCCTGCCACTTGCCGCGCTCCCGCCGCGCATTGGCCAAAGCTCCTCCCCACCCGGGAAGCTAGCGGGGGGTCCCTGGCCAATATTCATGCACGATCTTGGAGGGACCAGCCAATCCGGGGCAGCAGCAGCCCTGTTTTCAGAGCTTGAATCCCTACTACATCACTGGCGCTAAGAAACGGTTGGTCCCGAGGCCTGCACCTCGCGGATAAGTCGTCACACGGCTTGTCAAATCAAACGTGGCAGACGACGCCTTGGACAAAGACCTCGACTGACGGACAATGACGCTAGAGACGCACGAGGGCACAGAGAGGCAGGCACTGGCTGCAAAAGAAAGCTGAGAAAACCGGAGAGCGACAGGCCCCCTCCCCTGCGCTCGCAGCCAGGCCGTTGCTGTGAGTGCAACCATGGAGAGGCTGCAAATCCTTCCGGCTTCGACGGAGCGCTCCACTTGTACGACATCTCCCGCGGTGCCAAGATACCCTCTGGCTCGCGGCGGCTGGCAGCAGATTTGCCTGTAGTTGGGTATCGATGCCCAAGTACCGCACGGCTGCCGGCCAACGCCTCTCCGGCTGCCCCATGACAGCCCACCGCACGCCATTGCTGCGATGGGTACTTGTCTCGCTCGCCTATCCCCCCCACGATCTGAGGTATTTTCCCTCGCTTCTCCCCAAGGTGTCCTCTCGACTCTCGCGACTTCTCGGTCCCCTGCACCCCTGGACGCCCGCCATGCACGACAGAAGGCCCCAGTTCCACCGATTCAACCGCCTCCGGCAGCCACTTTCAACCGACAGCGACTGGCCGGTTGTACCAGCCAATCCGGGCGTTGACCGCCATTCTCAGCGTTTTCAATTGTGGATTCTCTCTGGGAGATGCCTTCGTCGTCAGTCGATTCCAGTGAGCCTTCGGGGGCGGCTGAGGTCTGGCTCCGACCTCGCCGGGCCTTGTGTGGTGAGCGCCTGGCATCGGAGGGCACGACTCCCAGGGACAGCACCGACGAGATTCTCGGAACCAACGCAAGACGCCGTTCAGATGCTCGTCAGATGGAGATCTTGCCCAGAATGTCACCAGGCTTATTGCCAAATTTGACATTACCCAGTGGGTCCCAGCGCTGGGCAAGTCATGTCCCGCACATCGTTATCCATCATGCAACATGGGACGATCGGATGGATCCACCACGCTTGCCAGACGCAAACCCATTCATCTAGTGTAGAGAACAAGGTTGGCAGGGTCGGCAAGGTTGGTCCCTAGCCCATGCAATACCTATGGACTGTTGGCCGACTCTGACTCTGCTTTAGTTGTTGAGTTGAGCTCCACAGCTTTGAGTAACTCTGTTGGTGGTTGGAGAGCTCCATGTAAATACGTGCAACTCTACGACGGAGCTTGTTAGCGGAGGAACAGGTCCAGGACGTTTTGCAAGGGTGAGCCCAGCGAGCCGTCCCATTGTTCTGCCTCTCCGTCTGTCGGCCTCCGACCCCCTCACCCCCATCGTGTCATGTAGGCCAAGTTTGCGGCCAAGAGGGTCATACATCGACAGCATCAGATGCAGAGGTCGGGAGGACGGGAGACAACGGGCAAGACATGCCAGCTTTGTGTTCTTGCAGCTCCGGCAGCGCAAGGCCATGCCGCGGAATGAGCTTGCATCTGCCCGGGCCACGACACTTGCACAGTGCCATAGCTCGCTCAAGCTGATATTGGAGATCAGCATCAGAGCCGGGCAGCACCCGGGTGAGGTAGTGGACGCGGTATCAACGGCGGACAGCCGGGAGGCAGATGGACAGACGAGTGCCTGCAAGGTTGGCAAGTCGGGTTGAGCAGACGGCGAGAACCCCATGTCCGGTTCTGCATGTCTCTGCATCGCGTGTGGACCGGGTGGTTGTAGGCATGCTTGGCCGACGATGGGCCACAGTCGACCATCCAGAGACCAGCCATGGCAAGCCACCACATGCACGCGTTGGCCGTCTTGCCCATTTAGTCGCTCGACAGCTACCACACCCATGTCGTCCCTCTCCAAGCTGCCCCCCCCTCTTCTTTGGTGCCTCTCCATTCCTGCCTTTCTATTCTCGGGTGGGGTCGAGCGAGACCCAACTCCAGTCTCCGAGTGCGACCATCTTTGGCGGCCCATTCTCATTGGTACGTGTAAGCGCAGGTCCAAGTCTCACGCACCTTGAGTGAGTGCGGGCGGCCGGCCTTCCTTGTGTCCTAGCCTGCCTTACGTTGGCCTGGCTGCACGTAGAGAGACACAGGCACGCAGTTGGGACACACGCACACGCACACGCACGCAAAGAGAGAAAGGGCTTGATCGGGCTGTGCCAAATTTAGCAACAGAGCTACGGGCAGACGACGTAGCCAACAGCAGATGGTTCCCTCGAGATGCGGTCACTGGCCAGTTGGCCGGCCGAGAAGAGGATGGTCGTGATGAAGGCGGCCACAATATAAGACTTTGGGCCATCCATCACCAGCGGCTATTTCCTGGCTTCTCTTCTTGCTGGACTGTAGAAGTCAGGAAGAAGGAAAGTGATCCAAGTGTTGTCCGAGGTTTTTTCTCTCTCTTTTTCATATTGTGTTTTATCTGCCCCCGCGCTCCTCCGAACCCAACCACTCGAAATATCCAGTTGAGGGCAAGCCGGACTTGCTGAAGACCAGTCATTCATTCGACACACCGTCATTTGACACACCACACACCGCACCGCACCGCATTTGCAATTTTGCACCGCCGCCGCGACCGCGACCGTTGACAGTTCACGAAACCCAGTGGCATTTGTTGCTGCATCGAGACATCGAAGAGATCGACAGGGAAGCAAACAATAATTTAATAATCTGATACGACTGAGATTTGGGTTTGGGACTCGGCGAACCATTCGACAAACAACCCGGTCTCCCATCTCAAATTGCGTTGGCAGCGGAACAAGCGAACAGACGTTCTTCTGATCCGAGAGGCCCTTGCAAAGACACGGCAAGCACATCGTCTACTGCGCTCTCTCTCTCTCTCTCTCTCTCGTCCATCCTCCCCGGTCTCCTTCTCTCTTCCATCTCCTCGCAAAGGCCTGTCCCGCTTTTTTCGCTCGGCAGCCAAGACGACGTGCAGAGGAACGGACGGATTTTCGCAGTCGCCTACTCGCCCGTTGCCCGCAAATCAGAAGAGGAGACGACGAGCACGCACTTTCCTCCCGCCGCAAAAGACACACGCCCCCCGGAAGGAACACCCCCCCGGCCCAGAGCACAGTGTCGTCCGCCACAGACCCCACACAGTGCACCGGTTCCTGCCACGCCCCCCCTCTGCTGCACCCTGGTCCCTGGTCCCCCGGTCTAGGACGGTCCACTGCACACCACACACCCCCCTCTCCTCCATCCCAGCACCCTAGCCAGCTCCAGCTCTGCTGTGCGCTGCTCGGCTTGCCGTTCAACGCAGGTACCTCCATCGCGAGAGAAGAAGGGTACAAATGTCAACACTACCCCCCAACCACATTCGCAGCGACTTCATGAGATCAACAGCTGCAGTCAACATGGCCGTCGCATCGTCTGCGAAGGCCAAGTCGGCCTGCAAAGCAAACGCCAACAATGCCAGCTCCAAGGCAAAGACCCAGATGCACCGCCGCTCAAGAACAGGTACGTCTGCGCTCTGCTGAGATTCCCGCCCTCGTTACCAGCCGCACTCCTCTCGCTCTCCCGCGGCTTACACCCGAGTGCCACTTACACGCGGTGCTTTCGCCCGCCTCGCCTTTCCCCCCCAAGCAACCACCAGCCATTGAAGCTCTCGAGACTAACCCGCGTCTTTGCAGGATGCTACACTTGCAGATTGCGCCGCAAGAAGTGCGACGAGGGCTCGCCAATGTGCTCCGCTTGCAAACACCTTGGTCTGACATGCGAATACAAGCGTCCAATGTGGTGGAGCAACAACGACGCCCGCCGCAAGCACAAGGACGACATCAAGATGATCATCAAGCGCAAGAAGCTCTCGGAAAAGGCGTCGCACACCATCCAGACTTCCGTCGGCTCTCCCCCGGGCTTGTCGCACTCGCTGCCCACCTCTGCCACCTTCTCAGACCCTCTGGACCGCACCCGCTCCGCCTCCATCGACTCGCACTTCTCCACCGCTTTCAACTTCAACAGCCCGCCCACCGTCGGTGCTGAGTACGCCGCCTACAACCCCCAGATGCACCCGGACTTCATGTTTGGTGCATTCCCCTCGCCCTACGAGATCGATGTCAAGACGGAACGTCAGGTTTACATGAACGATGTCCCCACCCTGAGAGAGTCGCATGTTTCCACCTTCAGCACGTACCAGACCCCTCCGCCCCCCGGCACCATCTTGCCTTCTTCGGTCCCTCACGACGGTGAATGGACTGAGCAGGTCTTCTCCGAGCGCAAGGAGTCTCTCAGCGAGGAGGCTCTCAACGTCAACTTTTTCGACTTCTCCCATGGTCCCGCCATGTCCAACCGCCAAGTCGCAGTGGAGCTCGACGAGAATGACCAACGCTTGCTGGATCACTTCATTCAATTTGTCCTGCCGACCGTCTTCCCCATCCTTGAGTCCAACCAGCACGGCTCCGTTGGCTCTGACTTGATTCTCCCGGCTCTTCAGAGCAACAAGGGTTACCTGCACTGCTGCCTGAGCATCGCCGCCCAGCACTACAAGGCGACGATGAACGTGCCTGGCGAAGAGATCGACCAAGACATCATGCGACACCGCTATGCGACCATCTCGTCCCTGTGCGATGCTCTTGGCAAGGACGAGAACCACCAAGAGATTCTGGAGGCTGCCTTGGGACTCATCTTCTTCCAATGCGTCGTCGGCCGCTATGACGACTCGCTGCCCGACATCCCCTGGCACCAGCACTTCCAAGCTGCCATCAATCTCGTGCAGAAGCTTGACCTTCCCCGCTTGGTGTCGGACCCCAACGAGCCCATGCCCCAGACACCCTTCAACATGACTTTGACGTCTTGGATTGACATTCTCGGCGCAACGATGCAGGCACAAGCACCCACCTTCGCGCACACCTACCGTGAGAAGCACCTGTCGACCAACCCCAGCCTTGGCCTCCGCGAGCTCATGGGCTGCGAGGACCGCGTCATGTACCTCATCTCCGAGATTGCGTGCCTCGAGGCCCTCAAGGGAAGCGGCATGGACGACATCACCCTTTGCCAGCACGTGCACGCTCTTGGTGAGCAGATCAATCTCACCGAGATTGGCGAGCCCGCTCCCAAGATGCCCTACAACAGCAACGGCAGCCTCTCGCCCAAGCAGCTGTCCAAGAACATCACGGCCGCCTTTCGTCTTGCTGCTCGCATTTACCTCTGCAGCTTGGTGCCCGGCTTCAACCCGGCGCAGCCTTCCTGCGTCGGCCTCGTTGAGAAGCTCGCCAACGTTCTCCAGCTCATACCCTCGGGTCCTGGAGGCTTCGACCGCAGTCTCGTTTGGGTCTACCTCATCGGAGGCTCCGTCAGCTTGCCTGACAGCTCTTTCCGCGCCCTCTTCGACGACCGCGTCGCCCAGCTTGGCGATGTGTCCGACTATGGTTCCTTTGGTCGCGTCGCCTCGCTTCTCAACGAAGTCTGGACACAGACTGGCAACATCAAGTGCAGCGGTAGCCCCGCTGCCAGCCCCGGCTCCTCGCATGGGACGGAGACGGTCCCCTACATCCACTGGCGGGATGTCATGCAGATGAAGGGCTGGGACTTTTTGCTGATCTAGGCCCTGGCTGGTTCCGGGCTGTACAGACCGGCAAAGACGTCCCAGTCTTCTCTGCATAGTGTGTGTACCGCCTCCGCAAAGGTGATGCAGGCAATCGCCCACTCCCTTTCGCGCGAATCGGGGCTGCTGCCAGCCAGTCTTGCTCTGCCGGACATTCAGAAAACGGTTTTGATTTTACTTTTCTTTTCTTTTTGATACCAACCATTTTTACTTACACCAACCCACGCAAGGGTTGCTTCGGGGTTACTAGAAGGACACGCCGCAAGGCGAACGGAGCAGGCATGAACTATGAGAGAGCAAAGACACTTGGATCACAACATTTTTTTCTTCTGGACACTTTCCTGGGAGGGTGTGCACGGGGCAGCTGGGCCTGGCTGCCAGGATGATGGATGATGGATGATGATGGACGACGGGACGGGTTATCGCTGGGATGAGGCCCTGACATGCGATTGGAAACATGAGATGCGACGAACGACACTTTTTTTTCCATTATCGGGCGGAACGATGTTTCTTGCCGAATTTCGTCTGATTTATTCGTCTTTTCCTCTCTCTCTAAAGTATACCTCAGCATGAGCACAGGGACTTGGGGCCTTGATCGGAGTTTTAGTGTTTGGGACTTGGGATAGCATTTCGGTGCATCTGGACTGGATCGGATGGTCAAAGAAGGGCTCTGGAAGCTATCTCTGGAAGCTATGATGGGCTAGCTTCCCTGTTGACTTCTTACACGGGAGGCTCATTCGACCGCATCTGCTCTATGGAGCATCGGGGCGAACGGAGCAGGATTGGGATTCATGTAATACCAAATATACCCAACAATTTCAAAAGCAGTTACATTGAGAATTCTCATGGTTCAGTCATACATGGTGCACGGGTCTGTGAACGATTGGCAAGGCGAGAGCAGCATCAATTCACTGGCGGCTGTCGGTCGAGTGTCTGGGCCAGTCTGTGTGCCAAGGGGGGGGGGGGGTGGGCGTCGGATTACGACGTGCTGCTGATGGTGGTGGCGGATCAACCACCACCTTCCCTTTGGAAACACTTGAGCCGAGGCTTCCCTGGAGCGCAGCAAACCGAGGGAAGGAGAGGGGATGGATGAATTGGGATTGGGAGGTCAGCAGAACGGGACGAATTAAGCCAAGACATTTCGTCTGAGGTGAGAGGTTTATTTGGACAATGTCGGGATTGCGACGACGCCTGTTGCCCCGGACGAGAGGACACGGGGTCAGGTTGCACGCCATTGGATGCAGAGATGCTGGTCGAGGGCGAATGGCACGAGCGAGCTTTGGAATTCGGGTGCGCCCAGCCCTGCGCGGAGGATGGACTCTACAGTGATTGTGTGAATTCTGTATACTTTTGAGAGAGAGAGAGAGAGAGAGAGAGTGTGTGTGTGTGTGAGCCAGTGATGTCTCCCGTCTTCTCGGTCATGAAGGGTTGAAGTGAGTGAACGTGCAGGTCAGGTCATTCCTGGGTGATTGATTTGGGTTATTGAGAGACACACAATCTAGATCGACCCAGACACGGACGAATGTGAGCACTTTACGCGCCGCGCTCTGTTCTTCTCCCTTTGGAGAGGGGAATGTCGCGATCGGCCAGCGATGCCGGAGGTGGGGGAAGGAGAGGGCACTACATCTAGGAGGGGTGCATCTTTTGAGGTGAGGTGTGTGTCGGGTGTTCTCACCTAGGTCAGGCATGTTGGTCCCGATAGCGGTGAGGAGCGGACGGACTCGGTGAGCTTTGGCCCGGGGCGGCTGCTTGCTGCTCACCTGACGTCGTCTGTGGTGCCTGGCTGACGGGTTCACGGATTGGGAAGTCCCGTCTTGCGGTACGAGGATTTAGGACCGAAGCGAAGAGAGAGCCCGCCCGGGGGTTTTCGATGGAGACCCGCCGTCGACGTCAGGGCTCTATCGTCCAGGTCAATGGCTTTCGGTGACGGGTGATGGGACGGACTGACGGGACGGGAATGGGGGACTAGACTTTTTTCTTCTTCTTCTTTTCTTGGACAGTCGTGCGAGTATGGAGGTTGAGGCTTGAGAAGAGGAGTCACCTGGCATCTTTAGTCCATGGGGGCGTGTGAGTGTGTGTGTGTGTCATTAGACAGACGGGGTGTTCTTGGACCACAGTATCGAAATAACTGTGAAGCGGAACACCTGGGTCTCTAGTCCCCCCCCCGGAGTCTGTTCTTGTAAATTCCTCGTCCGAGAGCCAGTCCTCGTGCTGCCGAATGACAGTATCTGGTTTGTGCGGGCATTTTTTTGGTGTCGTCGAACAGACGAGATACCCAGCTAGATACGATGACAGGGGGCGGGTGGGAGGGGAGAGGGGCGTGTGGTTCATTCAGCGCGACCATGTCTTGGATGACGGGAAAGCGAGGAACAGGCGCCCACTTTTCCCAACCCCACGGTTCGAGAAGGGAGGGCAAGCAAAAAACCTGAGAGGGGGCAAAAGAGAAGGAAAAAAAAAAGGAAGGAAGCGAACAGACGGTGTTCACCGCCGTTTTCGAGTCACAGCGCGCGCGCGCGAGGAGTGTGAATCATCGTGAATTGGCAAATATGGAGTCTCGAGGAGTTTTGGGGGAAATGGACGTCAATTCGTCCACTGCGCCGGGCAAACTCCGTTTACTAGCCCCCGCCATTCGACATAGGGTAGGTAGCAAGGGGACAAAAACAGGGAAAAGGCGAGGCGAAATGGTCACGCTTTTTCAAGGGTATCCACGTGATGGGCCGAACTGCAGCCGCCATTTGTCTCTTGTAAGTCTAATCTCTCTGCTCCCTTTTTTTTTTCTTTCTGCCTCATGCCTTTGGGCTTGCTTGCTTGCTCGGAGGGGGGCCCTGCAGCGGACATGGAGCAGAGGCCACGGGATCGGGCGTGCGTGCGTGCGTTGGGAGGAGGAATCTTTGCAGGTCGACAAGAACACAGGCGTTTGGCGAATGATGCCGTCCCGTCGCGTGGGGAGGGGGGTGAAGAAGTATTGGGGCCTGTTGGTTCGGAGGGGCGCGAGATGGAGATGGAGGGGGGGGGGAGGAAAGAGACATGGGGACTCCTGGAGACATGGCAAGGCGGATTTCTGGACGCAGATCACGGACGAGGAGGGTTCGGGCTCTGGAGGGACCCTGTGGAATGAGTCTTGTGTGGGGACTTACACCGACGGCGACCGCGATGCGATGGACGTGGTCGTGGTCGTGGTTCGTGGACGACGGACGTGGACGTTCGGGCAGACAGACATGTCACCGTCCCCCGCCCACGGCCACGACCACAACCACGGCCACGCCCCCCTTGACGAGCTGAAGGAGGCAAGACGGTGACGATGCTAGTCCTGCAGAAGGCAGGACCGTTTTGGAGGGGGCCCGTGGTCGTGCGCGTGGTAAGGCGGTCCGGTCTATTCTCTTCTGCCAGTGCGGAGTGCCGTACGGCTCCTCAATGGCAGGACGCTTCTGCCGGCTGCCGATCGCCTCGAGGTGAGGCTTTCGCGAGACGGTCTTGTGACCACCGAGGAGGGAGCCCGGGAGAGGCGCGCGCCATCATACAGCGGTGCGGCCGTTGGGAAGACGGAGCTGCAGGTGGCTGGAACGGAGGCGTGCGTCACGTGTGGCTTGGACGCATCGCCAGTGGCGGGCCATTGGCCTTTGGGATATCCTCGGCGAAACCAAGACAAGCTTACCTAACCCCCCAGAGACCACTGAACAGAGCGACGGCCGCTAAAAAGGGAACGACAGCAACTACCTTACAGTGGGGCCTCCGGACGGCGGGGCATCGATGCAGGGGCTTGCCGCTGGCTGCCGTGGTCGACGCCGCCAACGAATCACACGCGCGCGTTTGCGCTGCGCGGCTACATTCTGCCACCGACCGTGACTCCTCCATCTCGAGGTCGGCGCTTCGTCGAGAGCCTCTCGTTTGCCCCGGCCCGGCGACTACCCAGACCAGCACTGCCTCATGGCCAGACTCGTCGTGCCGCCCAACGGCAGGTGCCCTGGCAGGCGACGGACATGGTGACACGGGAACCATACGGCTCGCGCAACACCATCGCTCCACCCATAACCCTCCCCCCATGTCTACGTGAACAGAGCAGCAGGGTCCAGTCGCGCTTGCATAGCACCTTTGCAACCAAAACCCTCGCAAGTCGCCGCGATGCCGCCCATCGGCCGCTTGGTTGGCCACCGGCCGGCCGGGGCGAGGTCGATCGTGTGGCGCCTTTCTTTGGATGCGACGTGAAGCTCGACTGTTTCGAGCCGCGCAACGAGAAAGAAATCTCTGAAGGGGGCGGCCCTCTGGGCTTGGGCTCTTGGGCATGGCGGGAGTCCTCCGCCGAGTGGTGGACGGACAGCCCTTGCCGCCTTACCGCGATATCTTGCAAGCCGAAAAAAGATTGGGCGTGGATGGCGGATGGCTTTTTGTTTCGAACACTAGGTGGGAACAGAATCGTCATCTTTCAGGCCACTCTTTCTTCCGCTTCCTGCCCGATATCGTTCTTTTCCGTTTCTTTCTCCTTCTCTGAGGTCATCATTGCATGTTTGCTGAGCTCATCTTCACTTCTTTTGTGCGGCCAGTTCGCCCTGTCGAATGAACAACTGAGTGGTCGTTCCCTTGTCCTGCTTCTCTTGTCTGCGAATAGTGACAAGTTCATTGTGTGTCCGCAACCAGCGCATCTCGAAACGCCTCCAAACCCCTACATATTTCTACATCTTTGTGCCCCCTGCTCGAGGACCGTCTCGGGGTTCCTTTCGACTCCTTTCCGTCCGACCTATTGACGCATACCGCCACCTGACTTACACGTCTTTCGACATACACTTGACTCCGAGGGACTGTGTTCAACACGTACTCGCCAAACTTTTGCGACACGCACTCGGCCGAAAGACACTTTCCGACTACACATCATACCCTTCATACCAACCTCCGCCATGGCGAGGTTACGAAAATGCACACGAGCCGCGGTGCTCTCGCTTCTCATCGCGTATGCCCACGCAGCTTCCATCCCGTCCGTCTTCCAGCGGCAAGAGACATGCGCCGCCGAGGGCTTCTCGCCGTGCGCCAACGGTCTGCCGTCTTCTTTCTGCTGCAAGCAAGGGACCACCTGCATCCCTCTGGCGGGAAACACCACTGTCCTCTGCTGCCCGGAAGGAAGCACTTGCGATCGCATCTCCCCCATCACTTGCACCGTCGCCTTGCAAGACCCAGACGCCCACCCCGACGCCGTGATCAAGACTACGGCACTCAAGAGCAAGCTTGAGGCGTGCGGCACGCAGTGCTGCCCCTTTGGATACTCCTGCAACGGCGCCAACCAGTGCGTCAAGAAGGAGGACCAGACCGAGAAGCCGTCCGAGCTGCCAACCTCGGAGCTGCCGACGACCACCCCGGGTCCTACATCCAGCGTGCCCATCCCGACCGTGATCCCGACGACGATCTCCACGTCCTCCCCCGAGACCGAGACCGCGACCGCGACAGCCACCGCTCCCGCGCAGCAGGAAGGTGACAACGACAAGGAGAACAACAGTAACGAGAGCACATTCCCCACCGCCATCGTCATCGGCGTCCTCTGCGGTGTACTGGCCGGCGTCGGTCTCGGCGTCGCCCTCCTCCTCTTCCTCGCCCGCCGCCGCCGCCGCAACACGGCCCTGCAGAACGAGAAGAAGCGCAGCGGCGGCCCCCGCCCGTCGACGTCCACGTCGTCCTTTGGCAACATCATCTCCGAGCCCATACCCATCTCCGACTCGGCCCTGCGCACCGACTTCATCCTCAAGACGCCCTCGACGGTCCACTCCCGCAACTCCTCCGCGGCCACGACCCTCGCCCATCACCCCATCGGCCTCGCGCGCAGCGACTCCAAGCCGCGCACCCCGGAGCGCGGCATCCCCGTCCCGCCCATCCGCGGCATGCGGCCCAACTCCTTCGGCAAGCGCCCGCCCTACCTGCAGAACCCGCTGCTCGCCCCGCCCCAGCCGCAGCACCTGCAGCGCGAGCCCAGCAGCGAGAGCATCAACGTCTTCGCGGACCCGCGCACCGTCGGCCGGCCGGGCCAGAAGCGGCTGACGTCCGCGACGACGTTTACCGATCTGATGGACGACGCGGGCCTCGGGGAGGTGCGTCGCGGGAAGCCCTTTGTCCCGCAAACGCCGAACACGTCTTCGCCTGCCAAGCGATAGGTTTGTCCTAGGGGTGAAGACTGAAAATTGGTAACGTGGGACGTGAGCGAGCACAGCCTCGGATTTTATCCTTCTTTGTAATTCTGTTTTTTCCTTTTACGAGGATTAACTTCTTTTTTTTCTTCTTCTTTTCGATTATTGGAGGTGATAGACAGACATGCTGGCATGAAGTTTTATTGAGGGGCAGAAGTCGAGGGGTCGATTAGACATTCGCTTTTGGTCCTTTGTTTCTTAGATATCTTGAGGATGTTTTTTTTTGGGGGGGGGATGGGTGTGGGACCTCGCAGGAGGTCAACGGCGTTTTCATCCGCAAAGAATGGTATTTCAGCATTGGCGTTTGTGCGAGGGCAGGATATTTATACCCACGGTCGCTCTTCTTCTTTTTTTCCAATACATTTCTACATAGTTGAGTCGGTCGCTTCACCGCGGTGCTGGGCCAGAAGGAATCAGTCCAAAGAGTATGTTATGCATATATTTATTGACTTTGAGTTGCAAATATGTCTCGGGTGACGCGCTCTATCCTCTGCTTGGTTTTGATGAAGTGTCATCAGACTCATACTCCAGCTCGCGGCGATGCCGGTCGAGGGGTCAGCACGAAGCTTGCTATGTAATCCCTCGCTTCGCAAACCGACCTGATTCCAAACCTTGCTATATTTCCTCGCATGTTTCTTGCCGCAAACCCTGATATTAGAGCCTCAGCGTGCTCCCGTGCGTCTGGAAAACCCTCGAGCTTCCCACTCCGCGCCGTCCACTGTCTTTGGACACCTCGGCGGCCTGAGACCTCCTCGGCGAGATAGCCACAACTTGGCCGCTGCAGTGCAGGGTACAGTGGGGGAAGCCACCTCGGATGACATCTAGAAGTCAAGTGGACAGTGTCCCGAGGCAGGTCGTCCTGGAGCTTCTCATCGTAGCTTGGACTCTTTCACATGCATTAGCAGAAAAAGCCATTACTCGTCAGCTTGTGCGGCATAACGTCGGGGGACCCTTCTTGAGCATTCCTTCAATAAATCATTAAATGAACGCCGGACGGGGACGACGATCAGGGCCAACAGGGAGCCTGACAAGCCCAGTTGTTCGTTTGTCCTCTATGTTCGTTGAAACTCCATCTGAAGCTAAATCAGCTTCTGTGGGAGATCCGCGATCTTGATAGAAACTCACTACAATAGTGCGTTCAAGACCGAGATGTTAGTTGGTAATAGAGAACTCCCGGTTGATGGTGTGCGATCCGACGGATGTGCCTTTTTATTATTTGCGGGTCGTATCGGAGATGGAGTGTTTACACCTCCAACCAGAGCAAGATTACCCTCCAAGAGACAGTGATGGGAGGCGGAAATGAAGAACGGAAGAAACAAGACTTTCACCTCGGAGTGAAAAGGCGCTACTATAGAGGTTTGCCGCAGCCCAGCATTGGAGAGCACTTCCCCAATGACAGTTTCTCGGGGAGAGTACGAAACCGTCTACGGCTCTGTTCCTAGAGAGGAAATCCGAGTTCTCAAAACTGCTGAATCTATACAAGGTACCTCCGAACGAGCCACCCTCCCAAGCTCCTCTCGGTATGAAAAGTAATAACTCGCGTTCGGTGGCTATTGAAATTGTTCTCTGATTTTCGACGGATCTATGAGTATAATACCTTTCTCTAATAAGTGGGCTTGGGAAGCAGGTGGCCGGGATGGCACCTGCTGGAATGGCGGATGCCCCAATGGGGAAGGGCTATGTATAGTGATATCTACTATTCTGATGTGCCTCGCTGATGCGATACATCAGCCTGAAATGCAATGTCTAACTTCAGTCATTTTTCCCGTGCGACTGCCAGCCAGCGATGAGACCAGCAATGGCCCGTTACCGTCTCAGGCCTGGAACTCTGAATTACGATCCGATGTTTATATATTCAAGACAATAGTAGACGACTGCGTGACCCATCGCACGTAACGTAGGTACCTTCGGCTGTGGTTCCTACCCTATCCAACAAGACCGCGAGTTATGTGCCTGCCAATATGGGTCTTCAGGGACATTGACCCAGCCACGACATCTGATACGCCTGTAACTGGCAAATGGATGAGTCCGCCGGGGGGCCGGATAGCTTGGTCGAGGGCAAACCGTCGAACACCTTAAAACACACCCGCCCCTTTGGAATCCGGTCAAGTATTTTTATGACCACGAAGAAAAGAGTCTCAAAGAGAGAGAGCAGACGACCTTATCTGTTGGGGCCGTAGCCTTGAACAAGTTCGGCTCGCCGTCTTCAACTCGGTGGTTCTAGTTCGCAGCAAGGCGTGTGGTGCTACCATGATCGCCCGTCAGAATGATGGACTCTTCATACCCCGTCTGAGAACACGAAAGCAGGGGCTGGATAGAATCAAGCCTATATATAGGACACCAGTTACAGGCCTCCAGAAGTCCCAAGATAAGTAGATATCTCCACCTCACAAGATGTAGACACATCCTGACGCCCATGCTGAACTGTTAGCACGACTGGCTCGGACCGGCTATCGAGAGAGAAGCCAGCTCGCCATCAAATCACCATTCAGACCACTAAAGGCGGCCGAATACCAGTTACTACGATTGCCACTCCCTCATGAGGTGCAGCTCAAGTAATGATTGATTCACACGCACTCCTGACTGCCCAGACACGCCGCTCGAACCAAGCCGGTGGCTTTCGATTTGGCCAGTCTATCTGCGGATATAAAGGGAGTACAGAAAGCTTCTACAACGCACCCATCACAACGGCCTGAAAAGCTCTGGCGACGTTCAAGGCTGCACGGAAAAGGACTTCGTTCAGTTACAGGCCAAAGAATGCTAACACTGTGGCCCTTCAGGACGCTCCAGTTGCTGCTCTCTGATTTTTGAACATTGGATTGCCCGCTAAACGGCCCTAGTATACAACAAGACATCAAGTGGATTTGACACGCGTGACGTAGAGAATTTGTACTTTTATATATTGTTAAAAATATCTTTACTAGAAGTGGTATACGCAAAGAAATGATATCATGGATCGTCGTCCCGGCTTGCTATTTACCGAGTGTAGTCGAGTAGGAGCTGTGCAGCAAAAATTGGGAAAACGCCACAATGCCTAGCCATCACAGTACTACTTTTTCTTATCCCCTTTCATGTAAAATAAATATCCAACCCTCTCTGGCTCTTATCAATCCCATAACTCCGTTGCTGAAATCCCGTTCGCAAGACTCGAGATATTTCAAACACAAGAACGAATGTTAAGTCTGCTTCTGGTAGGACACCGCACTTCTCGGCACTCCTCACATGATGACGCACTTCTTTTCCTTCTCTTTACCGTGATGCTCGCTTCTGCTGACTCCAGACACGTCGGTCCATGCGGCAGTGCTGGCGACTTCAGGGTCGGCCTTCTTGCTCTTCTTCTTCTTTTTAGAACCGTTCCATCCTCTCCTCTTTGCATCCTTTATGTTCTTGGCTGCGCTTCGCTCAGCACGACTCGGTCTTCGATTCATCGAGGAGTGTGACTGTCGACCGGCGGACGTCGTTGATGGGGCTTGAAGCCACGCAGGCAGTAGATTTCTGCTGCCTGAGGCCTCGCCGTTGGGTGCTTGGGCTGTAGGATTGGCAGAGTTGACGCTGTAGATTGTCTCGAGGCGCTCAACAGTCGGCCGGATGGGCCCAAGCTGCGTAGGGCGAGGATGACGTGGAATAGGAGCCAATAACGGCATTTCAGCTCTGCGGTTCGACTGCTGGCGAGTTGGTGGGTCGTAGGCGCCCGTCACACCTCCAGGAGTGCTGATGATAAGCGGCTGGTCTTCTACAGGTGAGCTGTCGCCAACGCTCGGCACTTGAGGTTGCTGCTGGGGCCGCTGTCCTGTTTGGAACTCAGGCTGCGGTACTGACGCTCTCCGCGACCCAGGCCTGCGGCTGCCCACCGGCACGCGGTGGACTGAGCTGAAGTTTGCTGAAAAGGGTCGCGGAGATGCTTGCTGCTCGTGACTCTGATCGGCGCTAGGCGCAGGGGGTAATGCAGAAGCCATCATTGCTTGAGCACTTGCTTCAATCGCTGGAGCAGAGTAGGGATGGCCGGCAGATGGGTCGATTTCATGGCCGCCGAGAGGCTGAGCAGACCTTGGCCACGTTTGGGCATTTGACAGGCGCCTGACACGAGGAGGGTTGCTCTCGACAGCTGACTGAAAGCCACTCGGCTCTGCAGAAATTCCAAGATCTTCTGATGGTATCTGCAAGCCCAAGGAGGGAGGAGACTGAGTGCCTTGAGTAACTGGCGAAAGCATGGAGTCCTGAGGAGATACTAAGTCGGAATTCTGCCGCCCGTCGCGGCTCAATGGCGGAATCACTGAAGCCTCACTAACCACCCGCTGATCTGACGACGTGACCTCATTCTCACTTGGTCTTATCGCAGCGACCCTGGGAGAATCTGGAGGCGAGACATCGTAAATATCATCCGCGTCGACGTGGGCAGAGGGAATAGACATTGGCCGATCCGAGTCCGCAGTGCGAGGCCGGCTCATGTGCGTGATGTCACTGGCGACACGGAGGTGAAGACTTGTGACAGCAGGACTAACGCTGGCAGGTTCCTGGTAGCTCAATGGTCGGCCTGATGTTTGTGCAAGAGTCGGGCGTCCTGGAACGGGCCAAGCCGACGACCCAATTGCGGGTGCAGCTGTTTGTGTTCTTGCTGGCTGAGCTTGGATTTGAACCCCGTTTGGCGTGATGGCGGCGTTCCGCAAAAAAGAAGGCAAATCGCCTGGGTCGTCCTTTTGGTAAGGTGGCGGCGGTGGAACCCAATTATCAGCGTCACTCTCGTGAGGGTGTTCACGCCGACCATCGGCCCGTCGATATTCGACTGGACCAGCGACAGGTGGCTGAGGGTTACGCCGTCGGTTCATTGCTGCCGCAGTCGCGGCGCGGCGGAGGGTGTTAGTGGAGCGAGGTCCGTCATGAGAATAAGGAGCTTCGACAGCCTCCTCTTCCTCAATCATCGAGGCAGTCTCGCCCTCTTCGGCTGCGGGACTAGATGTTGGTTGTTCAACGTTGATACGTGGTGGCGCTCCAACCCGTCTGGGAACAAGCGGGTCGTCGTCATCCTCGCCAGTTTCGGGCTCCTCTCTCGGCTGGGGCATTGGCGGCATTGGCGGCATGGGGGGCAGCGATGGCATCGAGGGCAAGGGATTGCCCCGGATTGTTGCACTTGTTGCTGCCCGCATCAAGACGCCGCGATCACCGCGTTTCTGGGCTACAGTCCTACGGCGAACAATGGCCACCTCAGTGTCAATGTCTCTCTGCTCCTCTTCGAGAACCTCGGGTTCCTTGGTGCCTACTTCGATCTCGATCTCAGTTCGGACGCCGTCTTCCACGCCGTAATCAAAGTCGAGGAGAGTGACCCTGCCGCCGTCGATGAAATCGATATCATCCTCATCCACAATGGACTTCGTTGGTGAAATGCCGCGGGCAGCAATGACTAGACGCTCCTGCGATGAGGTTTCACCAAACCCAGCAACCCATTTCACTGTGCTGACGCCATCCAGCTCGGTTATCTTGGTTCCCCAGACAAAGGTATTCCGAAGCTTGTCGCAGAGCATCTGCCACTGCGGCACTCTTGGGTTCTCCTGCGCGCGGGAGGACGATGACCGAGAGGGCGGTCCACTGTTTCGTCGTCCTTGACCAGTGGAAGACGATGCGTCGGACCCTGAGCTGAACTCGGGCACCGCATCAAGATCTTCCGGCACACCATACAGCCAGATATCCTTTCCCTGGAAACCAGCGCTCACAAGGTCGCCGTGGAAAGTAGCCGCGGGCAAAGTGCAGGGGGTCAGCTTAGCCTGAGAAGCAGGGTGGGGTTTCGGCCCTGTAAAGTACGTCGTGCCATTGCGAAGATCGTCAATTCGCACAGCTCTGAATGTTTCGAAACTCCGATCGTAGGTGAAGGTCCAACTGGCCTCCTCTTGACTCGAGTCTTGCAGCAGGACGGCATGACTGCAGTCGCGACTCGTGTTTGGGAAGAGAATTGACGTCGTCCACAGTGCACTGATGCTATCGTCGGCCATTTGGTTGCCGGGGTCGTAGTAGGGGGCAGTCAGGATGACAGTATTCGGGGGCGACGAGTGCACAGTAGTTCCGAGGATCTGCGTTCCGTCGAAGGAAAAGGAGAGAGAATCAACTCCATCGCACTTGACAGCTCTTCTGTCAGTAGGTAGCGCGCCCGGGTTGACCAAGGAAACCTCGATACCGCCCTCGTAAGCAGCGGCCAAGACAGAGCCACAGGGTGAGAGAGCAATGGTGCGTGGGGCATGGTCTAATATGAGGGACTGGGTACGACGAGGTGGTGACTGCTCCAGGTCGTAAAGATCGACCTGCATCTCGGAGGACAGAACAGCCAGCATGGCACCGTCGTCCTTGATACACGTTGAAACGGGGCGGCGCAGTATCTTGAATTCCCTCTTGACTTCGATATCCTTCCCTCTTACATCGAGCACGTAAATTCGAGACGAGTTGTAGGCTAGAACATGGTGGCCGCGGGGCGACGGGCTGAACTGCATTCCTTCGCCGCCGGGACATGACGAGGAGCTGATGGAATTGGAAATGAGTTTGATGACGGTCTCGCGCGGTCGCAGGTATGCTTCGAAGAGGTTGCGCTTGACTTCTTTGGCGAACAAACGCCTAAGGCGTGGAAGGTCTTCGTCTTTAACATCGGCTTCGCGCAGCGGGGGATGGCTCGAGGAGTAGGATTCGCATTTCGAGAGGTGGAGGGCGTACAGCTGCGCCTGTTGGGAAACCTGGCGCCATTTCGAGTTGAGGAGGACGAGCGAGGCAAAGGAGTCGGGGTCGGTAAGTTGCAGAATCCTGGAGCAGGGTTAGGAAATAGTGATGCCTAGATTCCAAGCAGAAGCATACTGTTCGATGATCTCGTCGGGCAGGCAATCAAAGGCGGGATCTGGGGCGAGGATCGGGGGTTTGTCAATGGACGACCGCGGTGCCCCATCCCCGGCGGTGTCAGTGCTGGTGGCCATAGTCGAGGGCCTATTCGCGTGGTTGTCGTCGCGGCGAGGCTAAGAGGAGGAGGGGCGGACGGGACAAGTCATGATGAAATTCGTCTGGAGTCGTTTGGGCCGGCGATGGGACGAAGAAGGAGCGACTGCAGCGGCAGCGGCAGAGGCAAAGGCAAATGCAGAGGCAGAGGCAGAGCAGGCCAGGCAAGGCAGAACAGAGTTGGGAACGGGACGGGCAGCGAGGGCTGAGAGTAGAGTGTGGGATTACAGCTGCAAGAGGCGTGGCTCGCTCGTTCGCGGCTGCTCCTGCGCGAACGCAAGCAAGGTGTGGCGGAGCGATTACCTTAGTGTCGCTAATGGCTACCTGAAGGTCCATGTCAGGATCTTAAGTCTCTGCCTGCGCAGAATGGAGCCCCTACGCAGCAATTACGGGCATCGCTGCCCAGAGCTTACCGGAAGGTACCCGGCCAGCCCGCCCTGGCCAATAGCTGCCGCCGCTGCTACCCTGCCCAGATCTTCCGAGCCCGTGGGCAAACACACCAAACAGGCAGGGGACCCCTTTCTCAAGGCCCGCTGGCCCGCCGGCCCCATGTACCATCTGTTAGCAGGTGGGAACGGGACTTTTCTGCCAATTGGTCGGGCTGTGGGGCCCTGCCCATTCCTCTTCTGTTTGCTTGGCCATTCTCACCGTTCTTAGTTCTCAATCTGCATACACACAGAGCACCAGAGCGCCGCATGCCTCTACACCCACAATCCGTTATCACAACTGCATGTGTCTGCAGCAGCCGGCATGCCCGCTCTGCTCTGCTCTGCCTGCCGTTGGATGGAGCCATATTTCTCATGCCACCTCCAATCCATCTTGATTGAAGTCCTGCCCAGCCAGCCTGGAGAAATGTCCCTACAAAAACCTCCCTCCTCTCGTCTGCCCACACGCCCAATAGGTTTCCTTCTTTTTTCCCCCTCCTTGTCGTCGGTTTGTGGGTGTCTGGTGTTTACCTCAGACATGAGATCAAACAGTGGCTGCTGGCAACCCGCCAAATCCAACCAAGCCTTCGAAACAGCCGTACGCCTTTACTGCGTCGTACCGCCTTGACGCTGCTGAGAGGGCGATTGAAACATGCAGACCCTGAGCAACATGCTTCGACATGCAGGGAGAGAGTCTAACCGGATCAAGTTGACACCCTAAAGGCGGAAAGGATGTCTTTTTGGGCTTGTCAAATCACGCAAGCCCCAGAAATTGCAGCCCGTCCATCGCATCGCGCCGTGTTGTGTTTCTCAGTGAGCCAAGGTGATTCGCTCGGCCTGCTGCTCCCTACGCCTCCATACCCCCAACTGCCCAGCACCAACAGACTCGGGCAACTGGCACGGCGAGTCGCCGTCGAGGCTCGGAACATCCGCATGCGGTTTCTTGCAACAGTTGGTTGTTGTGTTCTAGGCTTACTGTCGACTGCCAACCACAGCAGGACGCCAAACACCCTCCGGGCGACGTCGTGCTGCTATTTTTGGCTCTCAGGCTTGGGCAATGTGGATGTGATGTGCGGGCCAGGCCGCCAATGGAAGATGCCCGTCGGACACAACCGACCAAAAGACGATGATGCGTAAGACAGGCTGGTCCTGCTTTGTTCGAGGAGCATGTTTATGATTGCTGACTTGAGCGCAGCATCACGGGACCAGTCAGCCTCGGGGTCAGCTTGACTGCTTGTGTGGCTTATCTAATCTGCACACAAGCTGTAAGTCGTGGGCAATATCCGTATGACGAGCGATTCCGGAATGGACGCGTCGTGTCTGTCTCATCGGCTCTATTTCTGGTGCTTCAGTGTCCGTCTCCAGTTTGGCTGGATACTTCTCCAGCATTTCTGCCTCACCTGTGCCACGGTCCCCGGACGGATTCCCATATTTTCCCCAACGAAATGCAACAGAGGAGGGAAGCAGTGACGCCGTGGCAGCAGGCGATAAGAGCCGGAACCAGCGATAACGATCAACGCCAACCTTGGCAGAGGAAAGAGAAGGCAAGCAAGGATGGGAGCTCGTCGATTGCTGCGCGGACGACTGAACTTCATCTATCAGATGAAGCGCCAAGCCGGCAGCACCCTGCGCACCGGGGAAGGAACCGTCAGTCTGTTGCGAGTTCGTGCTGGGGGCTCTCTGTTGCCGGTGCAGCTGTGCGCTCGCATGGCGCGAACCACGGAAAAAAAACATTCCTCCGAACTTTGGAAACCTTCTATCTCTCGAAGGACGGCCACACACTCCCACGCTCTCACAGCGTAGCTGCTCCGAGTCGAACAGGTAGATGAAGATGGGCTTGCGGGTCCTGCTCGGTGTTCCGGCGCCGTCTCGTTGCCGAAAAGGGCCAATATCCGGCTTGTTTAGAACATCCTGTTGGCTGTCGCTCCAGTGTTTCCAGTGGTTCCTGGTGGGCTTTTCTTGGTTGCGTTCGCTGGGGGCCCATCTGGCTTCCAGAACACCAAACCACAGCCGATCAGCGTCCGTCCTGCTGCGAGCCAAGAACACGGCACTGGCCTGGGCTCCCTGGGCTCCCTGGCGACGCGACGTCACTGCAACGGCAACTTGGCAGTGCGCTGACACAGCCCGTGCCCCCCATCAACTCTGCAGCGCGCCCATGGCTTCCGCAGTGTGCGTGGCCGCGGAGGGAGGGCACCCCGGCAGAACCCCCGTTCCCACCTCCCAGGTAAGGTCAGGTACTCCCGACAGGCACAGGTCACTGCCGTGCCGTTCCTGTCAGCAAGGGACTCTCTCGGCGCCGCCAAGGTCCAACCCTCGACGTTGTTCTCAGAGATATCATTGACATTCCACCGACTCTTGGCCCCTATTTTTCTCCATCTTTTGCCGCGTCGACCGGAACTTGCACAATTCACCTCCAGCGACGCACGGCAAGACGGGACTGACCGAGGCTCGTATTCTGTGCAAAACCTCCATCCAGGCCTCATCTTCGGCGTCCTACCCGCGCCTACCGCTGCAGCAAGTCTGTGAGACTGGCACGGATCCCTCCTCGGAAACGACATGCCGCCGTCGAGTCGCTAGCTTAGCCTCTCTTTCGCTCTCTCTCCCAGGTCACCCCGCTCGGCTTCTCACCCCCCATGAGTTGGTTTGGCAGCCTCTTCGGCTCCTCTCACGTGGGATACCAGCTCTTGGACCATATGACCTGGAAACATGTTCGTCCATCCTTTAACCCGGCCATGGAGAAGAGGGGGAGGTTCTTCGACTGGCGGAAACACTCTGCGCCTCTTGCCATCGCCAGCATGATATTAGCAGTCCTTACCGTCGTTCTCTACTTCAACATCCATGAATACATCACCGCCGGAGATCAGGTCAGACTCCATGTCATTTGGGCCTCCGACATTGCGGCGCACCAAAACTGACGTATCTGCAGGTCAACCTGCCCCGGGTGACAGTCGATCTCGGCTATGCGAGGTATTCTGGGAATGTGCTCCCCAGCGGCGTGAACCAGTTCCTGGGAATGCGCTATGCTGCGCCCCCAATAGGAAATCTGAGATGGCGAGCTCCTCGAGATGCAGAGCCAAAAGAGGGCACGACGGATGCCATTGACGTGAGAACCTCGCTGTTACGCTGCTCGGGCTGTGTTGCTGACTGCATATCAGTTTGGGCCGGTGTGTCTCGCGACAGACGCGTCTTACCCCACGGCTGGGCAAGACGAGGACTGTCTGTTTGCCAACATCTGGTCGCCGAACAATACAACGCCCGACTCCAAGCTCCCCGTTTGGTTGTTCATCCAGGGCGGAGGTGAGTCTTCTAATCCTGTTCGGCGATCGAGTTTCACGAGCCTCGCTTCGTTCCCGACCACAGACGTTGAGCTTCACTAACACACCTAGGCTACACCTCGAATGCCAATCCCAATTGGAGCGGCTCTCAAGTCGTTGAAGCCTCGGGCAAGAACGTTGTCTTTGTCGCCTTCAATTATCGGGTCGGCCTCTGGGGTTTCCTGGCGAGCGAGCGGGTACGCAAGGACGGGGAGCTGAATGTCGGAATCCTTGACCAGCGGCTGATGATGAAATGGGTCAAGACTCATATTTCAAAGGTGAAGACACCTGTTGCCTGTGATCACATTCCGAGGTGCTAAACCTTCCAGTTCGGTGGTGATCCAGACCACGTCGTTATCCACGGAGTGTCAGCAGGCGCTGGCTCAGTAGCTCTTCATCTGACGGCCAACGGCGGACGGGACGAGAAGTTGTTTATCGGAGCCATGGCCGAATCTGTCTTCTTCCCCGCCCAGCCCCGCGTGCCCGAGTTGGAGTATCAGTTCAACAAAACGATAGCAAACGTGGGTTGCAAAGACGACAAGGACCAGATGAGCTGTTTGCGAGGCAAGGATATCAAGGCTATTCAGGACGCCAACGTCGCATCACCATTTCCCGGCAGGCAACTAAATCCGCACTTTTACTGGACCCCCTGCATAGACGGCGACCTCATTCAAGACTACCCCTACACCATGTATGACAAGGGAAAGTTCATCAAAGTCCCGGTGCTCTTCGGGACGGGATCGAATGGTAAGTCCAGCAACCATCTCCAGGGACGTGATACTAATGAAGATTGCAGAGGGATCCGTCTTTGCCGCCAACGTTCCGACGCAGGAAGAATTTGTGTCATTCATGATGGACAACTACCCCAAGATCAGCCAGAACCAAACAAACACCATGCTGGAAAAGTATCCGATTCTGCCACTTCTTCCCAACCACGACGCCTGGTTCCCGTCCACCAGCCAGGCCTACGGGGAGACGACCTTCATCTGCCCGGCCAACAACATCATGAATGCCTACGCCTCGGCGAATCTCTCGAGCACGAGCTGGGCGTACCGCTTCAACGTCCAAGACGAAACCAACACTGCCTCCGGTCTTGGCGTTCCGCACGTCTTCGAGGCTCCTGCCATCTTCGGTATCGACGCCTGCCCGACGCCCGACAGTTTCCGCACGTACAACAAGCCGATCGTGCCGCTCATGATGAACTACTGGATCTCGTTCATTCGCAGCCTGAATCCGAACGTCCACAAACTCGATGATGCGCCAGAATGGGGAAGCTGGGGGGGCGTGAACAATCAATCGCGATACGTTTTCGAGCTGAACAACAATCGAATGGAGAATGTCGATGACGGGCAGAAGGATCGGTGCGAATTCTGGAAGGGTATCGCGGACGTTACAGAGCAATAGAAGGCACGAACACGGATTAGATGAGTTGGGTTAATGAGGCGTTTCACATCGGGTCTATGCATTCTTGCATACGAGTGAGGATTGGCATTTTGTGGATTGATACCAGCATTTGATAACGGCTTATAATGTATATGTTTTCGTTCTACGTACGTGGTGTTCTTTTTGCTCATTCTCTTCACATCGGACACGAGCATGTCGGTGTAAGTTTATTCTCCCAAATGTCCGCAGGCTGGAACTGACCGACGCAGTCAGTCCTCAACACTTTCAATCATTGGTATCAGAATGACAGCCTGCGTCACCGCCCAGAGGCTGCCAAGAACCGTGCCGCAAATGCGGACCAACAGTACCGAATTCTCGCCATGCGCCCGGATTAGACGAGAATGGCCCCCCTTCTCTCCCATGTGACTAGCCAAGCGCCTCAAACTTGGCCCAGGCAGCCGCCGCCTCATTAACCCTCTCCGAAGTCGTCACGCCAGGCCCGTGCTCAGAACCACGACGACTGCGGAATGAACTACACTCTGAATTCACGTCATATTCAGAATTCTTTACTCCTTTTTTTGTGTGGTACTGCCGATCAGGGGGCGAGGGAAAGAAAATGACTTTGGCCACTGACACGACGACCGCTCCGGATGCGTTGAGTCGTGGGCCCGAGATCCATCAGCCCATGACCACGGGCCGAGACGGGGCGGGCGACGGCCAGGACGGCGAGCGCCGCAGGTTATTGCCACGCAATGAAGACGGTATGCCGATTCACTCCCATTGAGATGACGATGCGAGTTGGACGTGCTGAGACCAGCTGCAGCGGACGACGATGACACAAGCGAGGACGGGGTTTATCTCCGCCAGGACCGGGTCATTCACGAGACGCCCGAACGGCGGCGGAGGAGACTTCAGCAACAGAAAGACGACGACGAGAGCGAGGGTGGCATCTGGTCGTTTGTGAGTTGATTCTCTTGGGCGTGTGAAAGAGGGTAATGGCTAACAGTCGGGTGTAGTTGTTTTGTTTTGCTGGGTGCTTGTATTGGTCGTAGTAATATCCCAAGGCGGAAGAGCTCGTAATATTCATTTAAGTGTTCCTGATTCCCATTATTCACATCACGATCTCGACATGATACTGGGTTTCTTCTGGGGTCGAAGTCCTTGGGGACAACATCAACTATGAAGACTTCAAAAGTCTCGCAACTTCGAAAAAAAAAACCACTAATGGCCATGAGGAGGGCGTTACAATTAGAAGATACCAAAATCCTTGAGGTGTTCCAGATTTGTTTGGTATATAGTTGTATCTGGAAAGGAACACTCGTCTTCTCTGCCTTTTCAGCCGAGACAGGAAATAACTCAAGTGGTCTATAGCCTGACGCTCCGGGAAGACGTAGCGGAAGTGACGGTAGCAGAATCTATGTCATAGTCTCTATACAGTGGCCGACAGCAGTGAACCCTTAAAGATCGAGTGCTGTCCGTCAGCCTCGTCTGTTCCCTCTGTCGTTCTGATAGTTTGAATCAGGGTGTATAGTATTAACTTTACGATGCCTGGCTAAGATTACCAGCTGTAATGTGATTGTCATTCCCGTAGGTCAAGACTTATCTTACCCTCTACTCTTTACTCTGCCCTGCCTACTATCCGTCTTATAAGATGTAGTCTGACTACCTCATTTTAAGGCAGTAAGGCCTGGTAAGAACGGTCCGGGTTTGTGACCCTATGCCTAGCAACTGCTCACCTAGTACCTATCCTTAGTACGGGCTTCCCTTGGGCACCTAGTAAGAACAAAAGTAATTTTTAACTGTTCTCTAAAGACGCCGTATCGCGAATGCTCCCGTCGGGGAACATGCGTTAGACAATGCTTGATGAAATAGACGACTGTTTACTGTTGTTCCGTTCGGGACGACCTCGGTGGGACCCAAAAATCATCTCCTCGATATGCTGTCTTTTGAGGGTCAACTGTGATTTCAGGCTCAGAAGCCTGACGCTTTCTGCCGAATCCTTTCGGAGCTCCGACTTTGTTCTTCAGAGCCGTCGGGAATTGGAGTTGTCTGTCGCGCCCGGACAACAGACCCGCCCCTTAGAAGCCGTGAGAGTTCCGTCCTATTTTATACCTCTGTCTCTGTCCCTCGTTCCTACTGTCTGGCTATACCTCGTTTGATTCACATGCGTCCGGTCAATCGTTGACCGCGAATCGATTCATTGCGGAACGTCCCCGGCCTAGAGTTCGGCCAGGGATGAGGAAGAACAATCATCAACGGGAGAAGAAGAAGAAGAAGAAGCAAAACAAGACCGATGATAACCTCAGCGCTACCTCACGGCGGTCCTGTCTTATATCTGACTAGTCAAGCCTTGAAAGAGAACGGTCAGGCGGTATTGAGAGGCACGGTTGGCACAGATCCAACGATGCTGGTAATTTCTATTTCAACAGCATGCAGTAGGTCGTCCTTGAACTTCGACGCGGGGTTACCGTTGACAACTTGTGGGTTTCCTAGCAATCCGTTCTGCATTTGCCCTTCATCAGTAGTGCCCACGTCATAACAACTACAAATAGCATGCCAAGGACTAGCTATTGCTTGCCCGCACTTGAAAAAGCTCCTTGGTCACCCTATCAGGCCATCCGCTACCGTTATTGGTATGATCAAAGCTCTTGTTCTCATTAATTGATACATGGAAACCGACATCACCCCTGCGATGATACCCAGAACCGCCATCAGACATCCATACAGGAAAATTAAAGTTGCGCTTGGCCATCCGAGCGCAACCTCACTCGACATGGCATATATACCTCACGGTTACAAATCTCAGCCTCCATCTCACTTCACTCATTCGATACCGTTTGCTCCCCGGTCGCCGACCAGCACGGTGCTCTCTTCCGGCTGCTCCTGGTGCTCCTGCTGCTCCTTGTCGGCGTAGTACTTCTCGACGTCCTTCACGACCTGCCTTCCGGCAAAGTTCTTCATCAGCTTCTGCCCGTAGCACCGCATGTGGTGCTGATACCAGTGCGGCATCCCCCTCAGCCCGGCCAGGATGTTCCCTATCCCGGGTAGGACGATCTGCCCGCTCGTGCCCTCAAGCACCTTCTTGACTATCGCCTCCGCGACCGTCTCGGGCTCGAGAGCCGGGATCAAGAATTGCAGGCCCTGCTCGTAGCCCGTGAATAGCGGCGTCTTGGTGTAGCCCTGGTTGATGATCACGGTGCGGACACGAGGGGCGTTGTACTTGGTGACGAGCTCCGCCGACAGACCTTCGTGGAAGGACTGGGCGGCAGCCTTGGAGGCCCCGTAGTCGGTCATGCAGGGCACGGTGAGCCAGGAGGCGTAGGAGGCGATGGTGACGATCATGCCGTGGTCCTTGGCGACCATGTGCGGGAGGAATTCCTTGGTGGTCCAGAAGTGGGCGAGGGTGTTAACGTCGAAGGTGAAACGGATGTCGCGCTCGGTAGAGTCGAGGACGGTCTTGCCCCGGGCGACGCCGGCGTTGTTGATGAGGACCGTCGGATGGCCCACGCGCGTGCGGATATCTCTGGCCACGGCGGCGAGTTTCTCGGTGGATGTAATGTCGCACTTGAAGTAGTGGACGTTGGAGGCTGCTCATGTCAGGCCACTGCTCCAACGACAACAAAGATGACCGAGAAGGGAAGAGAAAAGCTTACCCGCAGTGAAGGTCAGTTCCTGGATGTCCAGCACCACAACGGTGATGCCTTGCTCAGCGAGCAGCTGCACAACCTGACCTCCAATGCCACCCGCACCACCTGTTACAAGCACGATCTCCTTGGACCAGTCGTAGCGGTCAGAGACCCTGTTGTTCAGCGAGCGGGCTGACAGCCATCGATTCGCCAGCCGCAGGACGGACAACCAGGCCAGCGTCTTGAGCCGAGAGAAGGCAGTCGGGTGCAGGATGGCCAGGTCACCGCCCTTCTTGGTGTAGCGGGCGAGGAGGAGCAGCGGCAGCACGAGAGCCGGGTTGAGGGCGGTGCGGCCGATGAGGCGGAAGATGGGATCAGCGACGAGCCCCTCGCGCGGGAGGAAGCCCTGGTGCATCGGCATGGTGAAGTGAACCTGGGTTGGTGGCGGTGGTGATGCGGGGGCCGTTCCACGAGAGGCTGGCGTGGTGATGTTTGACTAGAAACTCTGTGGAACCACGGTTCTTATAGACCAAACCCGAAAGCGACGGGATGGACGGCTACCCGTGCAATTGAAAATTGAAAATCGGATGGCAGCTCAGGGTCGAGAGAAGCTTGGCCCAGAGTTAGAAGAACAACCGTATTTCGACCCAAGTTCTGAGGGTGCTCAGCCTTTTCTTGGAGCTTGAAGCGAGCTACAGCGTCACCAAGCCTCGAGAAAGCGTTGGAAGGGCAGAGGAAGAGAAGTAGCAGCACAGCGTCTTGCGTCACACCACTTGTGTTTCCGACACGCGACCCGCCATACTTAAAGAAGTTTCAATAGCTGGGGGGAGGCTCGCCTGGCGAAAAAAGCACCACTGGCAAGGGTCGTGGAGCTCTGCCAGCAGAGTCGTCCCTTGGCGGCAGAAGCTGTCATCCATGTGTTTCCCATTGTTGCTCCGATGCCTGCAGCTGCAGTGGGCAGCCGAGGTTTAGTGCATCGGCTCCAAGTGCGGGGAATCCGGGGTGCGCCGTTGGAAATGGAACTGCCCTAATAGCAGCAGGCATGCGTCGGGCGCGAAGGGAGCGCTGTGATAAGACGGTCCGATCAGAGTGAGTGATGATGAGCAGCTTCGAGCCCATCCCCCGGCGGGCTGTTGGTGATCCATGGATGGGGGGAGCGTGCCTTGGTGGTGTGGTGTGGGTGGGTGGTTGCGCGCATGCGCATTGCCACTTTCAGAAAGCAGTTCGTCGGCGAAGGGGCCACTGGATGCATGGCATGGACGTCGCGGATGGCCACCGAGCCGGGAGGAAGAAGTGGGCCCGGGAATGAGTTTCCTACTGCGTAATGGACTAGTCCGCGCTGATCGAGGAAACGGGAGCGTAGAGGAACCCGACTTTTGGATCAAGCTCTTTCTCTTCTGGAACAGAAACTTTGATGGGATTCGCCAGAGTCTAAAAGTCAACGGTGGCTTTTCTAGAAGGGGAATATTGTTCGGCCGTTAAGGTAGTATGTAAATCGTCCGACGACAAATACGAGCCAATGTTTCGGCTCGATTAAGAAATATGTACTAATACAGCACTTCGTCTCGGGTATCATGAAGGTAAAGATTACTCCGCCCTGGTCGGTCCTTCGTCTTCAATCACAGCATCAGAGCAGCGCCGATGCTCGCCAGGCACAGCCAATGCGCGCCGTCCCTCCAGCTCAGGGTGCTGCCGGCTCCGAGTCCATCGCCGGGGGATGCCTCGGGCTTGGTGCCGCCGATTCCGTCTTCGCTGCCGTCGCCAGACTTGACCTCGATCTGCGTCGAGTCGCCCGGCGCAAAGAGCACGCCGACGGCGTTCGCCGCCGTGGCATTGATCTGCTGTTCGGTAAGGAGCGGGTTGTTCACGGCGTCACACAAGGGGCGTCCGTCCTTCTCCGGGATGCTGTTGGTGACGGAGATGGGCACGTCAAAGATGGTGTAGTGGTCTTCGCCATTGAGGCGGAAGTTCTGGCGGATGGAAATCTGGTACGCAGCGTCAGTCTTGTGGCTGTCAGTTCCTTGAGTGCGCCTCTCACGTTGTAAGCCCCGCGGTCGCTGTCGGTCGAACTGGGCTGCCCGTCGCCGACCAAGCAGTCAGGCCAAATCCAGTTGACATGCTTCACCGTGCTGCCGGGCTCTTGGAACATGATGTCTCCCAGGCTGACATTGTTGGCCGTCGCCGTGCCGTTGGTGATGGTGAAGTTGCGGCCGGTGGTGTAGCTGGACAGGAACATGGTCACATTGAAGATCTTGGTCGGGCTGTCCTCGGCGTATGGCGGCAAGGGCATCTTGCCGTTCGTCGACACATCCAGCGCGACATGGAGATTATCTGCATCGTCGGTCAGGCGCACAACGCCCAGAGACTCATCACTGTTGAAGGGAAAACTCACCCCCTCCGAGTGGCGTGCCGGGCTGTGGGGCGTCGAGAACGACCAGGCCGGGCGTGAAGATCTGGCCGTTGGCAATGGTAAAGTTCTGGGCCGTGCCGGAGGCCGCGAACAGAGACAGCAGCGCCGCCGCATACGAAAAGGAGGAGACCATCTTGGGCAAAGAAAGGGACGCTGCGTGTTGCAGCTTGGCGGCAAGAAGAGAATGGCGAGGCGAAGAAAACAGGTAAAAATGGAACAAGACCAACACGCTCCCGGGAAAACGGGCAGCAATTAGTATTTAGGCCACCTGAAGCATCCAAGACTCTGGGAGGCGACAGGGTCCTGGATTCAGCAAACCGAAGGGAAAAGTGGGAACGCGGCCCTAAATCAGAGGATATTTCGATGCGGGATCACCTCAGGAAATGAGCATTTGGCCACGGCGGGCGGGAGGAAAGCACTAGGATGGATGGGGAACTGGGAAGACGGAAAAACAGGACGTGAGCAGAATCCCAACAGACCGGGTCGTCAGCTGGTATTGACTTTGGGGGCAGCAGAGCCTGGAACCGCCCACGACCATGCCGCAAACACCTCCTCGCCCGTTGACAGCGACGATCCGACGTGAGAAAGAGCACATAACCTTGACCTTAAGAGTCTTAGAGGGAGCCTGGCTCGTCATGCCGTGTCCTTCCCGGATGACAGCACCGGGCCAGGCGTTCCGTCGCCACAGCAGATGCGATACGCGATCGCCCTCTCGTCTGTGCATGACGTGGGCAAGGGCCAGGCGGATAGAGAACGGTGAGGAAGCCTGCTCGAAGCCGGACGCTATAGCGGAGGGCAATTAAGATGGCAGCCCCGCGGGTGTGAGGCCCTCTTGATGCAGGGCAGGTTTCAGATTGAACATCCGCAGAGGAGGACGGATTCGTGCGGTATCCATCGCATTTTCTCGACGCAACAACGGCTGGCTGTCCCCGTTCGATGGAAATGAGACGTTAGGATGCACGAGCCACCGCCTAATTAAACCCACAGCACACTCCTTGCGCTGAAAGCTGTGGGTTTTCGGCCCCCTCGGTCGCTCGGCACCCTGTTCCGTCGCCAAGGGGCGTCCATTTTGCCTTTGAGGGGCCTTCCTGGGGGGATTTAGTGTCTACAGCATCTGTGATGTCAACGATCGAGCTCACATCACCGACGTTGGTCTGCATTATTCGCGATGCCTTGTTCCATCATTTTCTCTTTTGGCCAACGGAAGAAGTTGTGCATGCCTGGTGTGGGCATTGGCGACGTCGCCATTGCCATATGGCCAGTCGTGGCCAAACACTCGGCGTTGGCGGCAACAACGTCTTGAACTTGTCCCCACGACCCCCTTCTGCAACCACATCGTTGTCGCTCTTTCTGCTGAATGTTGAGATGTCTTGATTCTGCTAATGGTTCTTTCCTTACTTTCCCCTTTTACTTTCTCTCTACCGTTCCCCTCTACTCTTCTCCTCTGTCTTTCTGTTTAATTCTTCCCTTCTATCTCTCTGTTTGGTCTCTCTTCTCGGTCCTTTCTCGCCTCTTATCCTTCCTGATTACTACCCTCCTACTTAATTCACTCACTTTTGATGTTTATGTCGTCGCAGTTTTCAATCCGCGGATTAAAGTCTCGTTCACCCGTGATCGGCTCCAACTTTTCCGGGGCGACCTAACCGCACTGCCGCGACCGAGGCTACTTAGGCCCAAAACCTGGAATTCCACTTAACAACATCACCAATCCTCGATAGTCTAGTGGTGAGGATATCGGCTTGTCATTAACACGATTCGCCGGGGACCGGGGTTCAATTCCCCGTCGAGGAGTATTACTTTTGATTTTTTGATGGACTACGTGAATAGGTTCAAATGCCTCTTTTTTGCTTCATTTTTTTGAGTTATGAGGGTGGTTTTGTGACTCAAATGAGAAACTCATGTTATCGCTGTGTCCAACTCTCACTTGAGCTAAGCCTGAGACAGTGTGGCTGCGTGGGTCCTGACTGTAGTTCTCCAGTGGATCGCCCTCCTGAACACACGCTGTATTCGGCAGGGCGCACCTCGGCCGACTCCGACGTCGTGTAAAACTTCCATGTAAACCTCCAAACGGTCATTAACTGGCCTCACGACACCGCGATAGACTCAATTGAACTGCATCAGAGTAGTCTGAGTCTTTTATTGCAGTGGGATACTCATTTCAGTTTCGTGGCTTGTCTTGCCACCGTTCCACCACCCGTTCCTGCCATCATCTCACTCGCAACGCCTAGGCACGGCTAAACTGCCACCACCAGCCAACATGATTGTCCCGCGCTCGTCATGCCGACTGGCGAGGCATGCCCTCTCTCAGCTGCAGCTCTGCAGGAGCTCAAATCGGATCGCCCCGGCCGGTGCGACCCTCGGTCCCCGCCAGCCCCAAGCGGATCGCCGTTATATGAGCGCCGCCGCTTATCAGACACCGGCCGGCCTGAAGGATCTTCTGCGCGTGTCGGACGAGGTCGCCGACGCTGTGGCGACGAACAAGCCCGTCGTCGCCCTGGAGTCTACCATTTACACTCACGGTGCCCTGGGCAACGACCTCGGCCTGGAGGATGTCGTCCGCCAGGGCGGCGCCGTGCCCGCTGTCTGCGGCATCTTGAACGGCGAACCCGTAGTCGGCTTGACTGAGGAGGAGGTTGCTCTCATGGTCAACTCGGGGACTGCTAGCAAGGTTTCCAGGAGAGACGTGGCACACTTGGTTGGGTTGGTAAGTTTATTTTGAGGGCATATCGAGCAAGCTCTGGTTCATTGATCTTGGATATTGTTGGTACTTATGCATGCTAACACTCAACACAGGGCTTGACGGGACGCAAAGTCCACGGCGGCACAACCATCGCCGGCACCATGCTCCTTGCGCGCCTGGCGGGCATCCGCATTTTCGGCACCGGTGGCTTGGGCGGCGTCCACCGCGGCGGCGAGAACACCATGGACGTCTCGGCCGACCTGACGGAGCTCGGCCGCACCCGCGTCGCCGTCGTGAGCTCCGGCTGCAAGGGCTTCCTCGATATCCCTCGCACCCTCGAGTTCCTCGAGACCCACGGCGCCTTCGTAGCGACCTTCGCCGACGGCCGCACGGGCAAGGTCGACTTCCCCGCATTCTGGGCCCGCGATAGCGGCACCAAGAGCCCGCTGGTCGTACAGACCGAGCGCGAGGCCGCCGCCATGATCCTGGCCCAAGAGCGGCTTGGCATCGAGTCCGGCATGCTCTTTGCCAGCCCTATCCCCGAGCAGTACGCCATCCCACGGGAGGAGATGGACGTCGTCATCGAGACGGCCGTCACTGAGGCCCAGGAGAAGGGCTTCACCGGCTCGACCAACACGCCGTACGTCCTCGGCAGGATCAGAGAGTTGACGCAGGAGCGGAGCACGCTGGCCAACAAGGCCCTGGTGAGGTCCAACGTGGCGCGGGCCACCAAGATTGCGGTGGAGCTCTCGAAGCTGTTGAAGGAGGGCACAGGTTTCGAGTCAGTGTAAGTGAGCTTTGCTTCTTTGTGTATATAGCTCAGCCAGAAGCCAGGTTCTGACTGCGTAGATAGCTCGTCAAGCACCTTTGTTTCTGGATTTGACGCCGCGAAGCCTGGGACCAAAGTCGAGGAGCCCAAGCCCAGCAAGGCGGACGTTCTGGTCGCAGGCTCTGTGGCCATTGATCTGAGCTGTGACTACCACCCTCTCGGCGGCAGTAAGGAGGTCTCTCCGCACATGCAAACCTCCAACCCTGCCTGTATCAACCAATCCATCGGCGGCGTCGGTCACAACGTCGCTCTCGCCGCACACAGAGTGAGCAAGGACGTGAGCGTGCGCCTCTGCAGTATGATCGGAGACGACGTGTAAGCTCCCTTCCATCTCCCTCTACATCCCGGATGCTGAACATTACAAAGTGCCGGCAAAACCGTCCTCTCCTCCCTGGCGTCCTCCGGCCTCGACACGACTTACATCCGTCAGCTGACGTCCGAGTACCACGTCTCGAACCGCACAGCGCAATACGTCGCCGTCAACGACGCCGAGAAAAACCTCGTCATCGCCATGGCCGACATGGGCATCTTCACCAACCACTCGTTCCCAGAGTACTGGAAGTCGGCCGTCGCGGGCGCCAAGCCGGGCTGGCTGGTCGTCGACGGCAACTGGAGCCCAAAGGATATCCGGGCGTGGATCCAGGCCGGCCGCGAGCAAAGCTGCGGCGTCGCCTTCGAGCCCGTCTCGACGGCCAAGTCCATCGGCCTGTTCCCGAAGGAGCACCCGCACCTGGGCGTGTTCCCGAACCCGGGCATCGACATCGCCTCCCCCAACAACTTTGAGCTCTCGGCCATGTACGCCGCGGCCAAGGAGAACGGCTTCTTCGACACGCCCGAGTGGTTCGAGGTGATTGACGCATTCAACATGCGCGGGGCCAGAGACCGCTTCGTGCAGCTCACCTCGGCGGAGATGACGGACGCGGGCATCCCCGTGCAGACGATTCACCTGCTGCCGTACATCCCGACGCTCGTGACGAAGCTGGGCTCCAAGGGTGTGCTGTTGACCACAATCCTGGGACGCGACGACCCGCGCCTCAAGGACAGAGAGGAGGAGAGGTGGCTGCTTACGAGGGCGCCGGTGGATCATCCTACCGTTGGCGGCGTGTACATGCGCCTCTTCCCGCCGGCGGAGAAGGTGGCGGTGGAGGATATCGTGTCTGTGAACGGCGTTGGGGATACCTTCCTGGGCGTCATGATTGCGGGTTTGGCCAAGGGGGGTAAAGTGCAGAATTTGATTGACGTTGCGCAGAAGGCGGCGGTGTTGACTCTGAAGAGCCACGAAAGTGTGAGCCCTGATTTGGGACGGTTGGACGAGTTGCTGAAGGCGGCTGTGAGGTCTTAGAGTATTTGAGGACAAGTCATATGGAGACAGATGCAGATATGCAGGGTGTTGACGTCTTGAAAGCATCACATCTACAAGTCATATCTCTGTTGGAGGTTTTCAAATTATGCGAATAACTTGGCATGTACACCTACACAATATTAGCCGAAATCAAATTAGAGATGATTGACCGAGTTAACATTCGAGCAGATAGAGACGTTGCCGGCTCAAAAACTCAAAAAGTATGCTGCTTGTCATGAGAATCCAAAAGCCCTTCAAAGACTGATGAAATTGACTCGCAGGCGTTTTCGACCAAGTCAATCTAATGAGGCCTTCGGTGAGATAGAATTGCTGCGCATGTAACAAGGTATTCTGAGAGGGGTTGACGCCCCGCACTTCAGCCGCGCCATTCCGACTTATCTTATTGGTCACGTCTCAAGTGTGGCTGGGTGGCGCATCCAATCAATCGACCCGGCCGATCTGCAAGGCTGAATGCTCCATTAAAAAAATTCTGGACGTCCTTTCGTCGACAAACCGCCCGCCCTCCCACCTCGATCCGCCGGTGCGCTCAAGACCGCAAAATCCTTGTCGAAAATCATCCAGGACCGCGACAATGGCAAAAGAGCAACCCTTTGCAGAATTTTCCGACGAGGACGTCACCTCCTCGGAGGAGTCCGAGCAGTCTGAGCTTGAGGACAAGACCCCCCGCCAGCGCAAACCGAAGCCCGTCATCGACGAGAAGGACTCAGACGAGGAGGAGCTTGAGCGATTGGTCCTGGGCGGCAAGGCCGATTTCCGCGAACAACTCTTCCGAAACGATGTGCTCGGCGATATCGAACGATTGCAGAGGGAGAGCAACCAGCAGCTCGTCAAGCAGGACGACACGACACTAGAGGATGTTGCCGACCACGACCTCTTCTTCCTCGACACGGGAGTGCCCTCGGCCAAGGGCTCACAGGGCGGGAAGGCGGCCAAGCAAGAGGCTACCGCAGCCGCTGCTGATGCGCCGGCATGGGAGGACAGCGACGACGACCGATTGACCGTCTCTTTGGCGAACACGACGAGGTTACGGAAGTTGAGAATCAGCGAGGGCGAGGACGTGGTCAGCGGCGCCGAGTACAGCAGGAGATTGAGGCAACAATTCATCCGTCTGAACCCCGTGCCGAAGTGGGCTCAAGAACCCGAGGGACGCCCGGCCAAGAGGAGGAGAAGATCGTCGGCCGCCGCCTCCGACTCCTCCATCAGCTCCGACGACGAGGACAGCGACACCGAGCTGTCCGCCGCGCCCCTGGAAAAGTTCCTTCGCGATGTCCACCGTCTCGCCGGCAGGGACTCCACGGGCAAGAGCCGCCTCAGGCCAGAGACCATAGACATCCAGCGCACGCGCGAGATCCCCGACACCCACAAGGCCGCCGTCAACAACCTGTCCTTCCACCCGAAATACCCCGTCCTCCTCTCCTCCAGCGTCTCTTCCGTCCTGTACCTGCACCACCTCAACCCGACGGCCCACCCGACGCCGAACCCTATGCTCACCTCCGTGCAGGCCAAGGGCGTCGACGTCCGCCGCGCCGAGTTCCTCTACCCGGCGGGCGACCAGATCTTCTTCGCCGGCCGCCGCAAATTCTTCCACAGCTGGGACCTCGACTCCGGCCACGTTCAGAAGACGTCGCAGATCCAGGGTCACAGGCTCGAGCACAAGACCATGGAGCACTTCAAGCTCAGCCCCTGCGGGCGGTACATGGGCCTGGTCGCCTCGACGCGCAAGGGCGGCGGCATCATCAACATCATCAGCGTCGAGTCGCGGCAGTGGATCGCCGCCGCGCGCCTCGACAGCCGACACGGTATCGCCGACTTTGCGTGGTGGAGCAACGGCGAGGGTCTCGCCATCCTCGGCAAGGACGGCTCCGTCGGCGAGTACAGCATGGCCGAGCGTAAATTCGTCGCTGTGTGGCACGATGAGGGCTGCGTGGGCGGCATCGTCATCGCGCTCGGCGGACACCAGGGCCCGGAGCTTCTGGGCGAGGACCGCTGGGTGGCCGTCGGTTCCAACAGCGGCATCACCAACATCTACGACCGCGAGGCGCTCGTCAAGACGTCCAAGACGGGCGAGGTGACCGTCGAGGAGCGGCCCGAGCCGACGCGCCGCTTCGAGCAGCTCGTCACGCCCATCACGGTGCTGACGTTCTCCCCCGACGGCCAGCTGATGGCGTTCGGCAGCAAGGAGAAGAAGGACGCGCTGCGCCTGGTCCACCTGCCCAGCTGCACCGTCTACCGCAACTGGCCCACGGCGCAGACGCCGCTGGGCAGGATCACATCCGTGGCGTTTGGCAGGCAGAGCGATCTGCTCGCGGTTGGAAATGACACGGGCAAGATCAGGATGTGGGAGATACGGAGCTGAGGTAGACTGTATTAGAGGAGGGGCGAATGTATAGACGGGTGCAAATAAAAGTTCAGGAGGCGGCCACCGGATCCTAATTTCATGTCCACGAATGCCAAAGACTTCATACCCCAAGCAACCCTCATCCAACCCTGTTCCATCTCCATCTCCCTGCTGCCAATGTGAACCATCCAATCTTGGTGACTAGTAGTAACGACTGAGCTCCTTCATCAGGGCGCGCATGGGCGATCCGCGGGGGATCAGGTCGACCGGGACCTTCATGCGCTTCTTGGAGCTCCACTGCGCGAGCTTGTAGACGTTCTTGAAGAACTTGACGTCCTCGGGCTTGTTCGGCGCGTCGAGGAACTGTCTGACGTTGACGTGGACAGACTTGATCGCCTGGAAAGGACAGAGTCAGTAAGGAGTCTCAGATATGCGTTGTGACGGAGCTGCCGCCAGCCAGAGACTTACTTCGCGACACTTGTTCTTGCTGGGCAAGTCGGTGGGCAGACCCAGGTCGCCGCAGAGACGGCGCCAAGCCTCGAGGTCGCCGTCGCCGGAACCGAAGTACTTCTCCCAGTCCTCGACCAGGACGGCGGCCTTGTCCTTCTTCTTGGTCTTCTCGGAGGTGGTGTTCTTGATGTTGTTGGAGGAGTTGTTCTTGGTGATGTTGGAGGTGGTGTTCTTGATGTTGTTCTTGGTGTTGTTGGAGGTGGTGTTCTTGGTGATGTTGGAGGTGGCGTTCTTGGTGTTGTTGGTCGACATAGGGGAGATCTCCGTGCCAGTCATGTGCTGGTAAAGCTGGTCGGCCATGCTCATATACATGGGATCAGACTTAGGGATGGCCGCTCTCTGCATCATTTGATTAAGCCTAATGTTTGTCTCCTCCCTTGCCTTCCTCATCTCAGTGCCCATTTCCTTAATGGAAAGCCTAAAGGCTTCAGCAGCATCACGCTGCAGGGCGGCTTTGATCGCCTCGCGGTTCTTGGTCTGCATTTTGCAGAAGTGAAAAGGGACTGGTATGGTAGATTCACGTGGGGTGAAAGGAGGTAGTAATAAGTGAGGGGCAGGAAAGTGTAGAGACGTTTGTTCTTTAGAGGCTTCTGTTGCTGGTGAGTGGGAGATGACTTCTTTTGCAGAGCCTGAGGGATTCTCACGTCGTGTTATGATGGACGAACTCCACTGGATAGGTCTATCAGTAAGGAGAATCAGAGTCATTGTCCTTGAGAGATCATACCGCCGCGTAGCTTCTTGTTGTTGTTCTGTGAGTCCAGGATTGCTGGTTATAATTTGCGGATGGTAGTGAGCCAGATTTTGCAGAGTGGTGTGAAAAAAGTGAGGTTTGCAAAAGCAAAGATGCACCCGAAGGTAAGATGCCTGAGAAGGCAAGTGACTGCAAAATAAACACTCAGTGGTCTTTGCAAATATCAAAGAATTGTGGGTGAAAAAAAGGCTTTGTGTGGCCTCGGTAAGGTGAGTGAAGGTTAATATTTATTATAAGTATAATGGGAAGGAGCCAGGCTGGACAATCAGAACAGGAAGAGCTTTGTCAACTCTAACCCTTTCTCACACCAATGAGGCAGGAACGACCAAGAGCAATTTAGAAATATTCCTAGAGCCTGAGATGAGCGTGACACCACACTATATTCATGTGCAGCTCCAGGCTGAAGGGATCACATGACTTACATCTGTATTAAGACAGTCTGTTCCCTCACCCTGACTAGTAAGTATTCTTAGGAATAAGGCTTGTGAAGAGAAGTTGAGATCAAAGGGACGGAATGAACTATGTTTTGACCTGTGAGCCCTTTTTTTCTGTTGGGATGTCCAGCCTAACACAGAAATCTGCCCTTGGTCTTCAATTTGGTCATTAACATAGATGTCAACCTTTCTAGACCTTTCGATCACGTCTAGAAGTCTGAGTGACCACTCAAAAGGGCTGCTTGGAGTCTAGTATGAGCAATACAGGGAAACAAACAGCTACTTGCCACTTATAGAGGCATTATTCAAAGTAGCTGAGTAGCTTGGTAAGGAACCGAGATGGCCAGAAATATATAACAGGTCTGCAAAGTTTATGGACGAGGGATAGGTACTCTGCTTAAATTACCAGAAAAGCAAAGCGGATTATGAGGAGCTGCTATAGAGACCGCGATGTTAATGTTCAGCCGGTAGATAATGAAAAAGGGACATGAGGGGTACAACCTTCGTGAACAACACAGTGAGATGATGAACAGCCTCACTGACAGCTTGAGTTCATGCCGGAGACAGGACATACTTGAGCACTTTCGTGTAAGGGACCTCAGCACATGTAACGCATTTGTAAGAGACGCAATTATAGGATCTTGTTTCCTGATACAACCGCAGCAGCGACTAACAAGGGCCTGGCTCATGCTCAGACTTCACTTTGTTGGTGTTGGAAGTTGACCGGGAAGGGATGGAAAAATGTCAGTTGAGTTTAAGAGCTTCGAAATCAATGCTTCATACGTGGCTGCCCTGCACTCCATTTGATATGTCGAAGAGCTCTTCCTTGTCCATTCCCAGCCAAATGCAGTACAACTAACAAGGCAGACAGTTTAAAAGTTTTACCTACGCATACTCAGCAGCCCGTTGCAAGAGCCACAAAATAATCCCCAGCAAGATACTCTTCAGAATGATAAACTCAAAGACATCTCGTCGGGGGTTTCTCACTCGCCACGTGGGCACCCAATGAACGTCGTCATTCTCAAGAGAACCGGAACAGATAGACCTAGACTCTTGGGTTCACCAGGAACCCTCGATTTCAATGACGAGGTGGGACGACGATGATTTGAGGCTGACATTGATGACGACGTCCAGCTGCAGGGCAATATGAATAGAGTTCGACAGCCTGACAGCCCGGTTGCGGGTCTGAACAGCGCTAGCTGAGAGGTGTTGGCGGCGGTGACGCCCACAACGCTCGTGGGGTTGACGTCGTGGCGTCCCATGAACTGGAATTCTCGAAGATGTCAGAGCAGCAGGAGCTTGGACCCTGGCCTCGATGCATTCTCTGCGACTCGATCGAGACGTACTCATCTGTGCGCAGTCTAGTCTCCAGCCTCGAAACCCTCCTTAGCTGCATGTGGTTGGATGGAGCCCTTCCATCCGTCATGACTCTTCAATCCCTCGAGTCGAAGGTGGCAGACCGCCGGACCCTGGAGTTGCGGATACTGAGACCGAAGGGATCGATACTGCATATCTCAGGTAGTTAAGACCTGAAACCGCAAGCATTCCCGATCCACAGCCAATCGCCGGTGGGCACTTTTGAATGACGCTTGCTGGGCGAGGCATTTTGAGGGCGACGGTTGGCAAGCCGCAAGCCACATGTCTCTCGATGAGCGGCGGTCACGCCGTCGTCTCCAACAAAGCCCACAAAGTCATCGGCTCGGGACGGGGCCAGCGGCAGAGGCGGCGGCGGCTGCTGCTGCTGCTGCTGCTGCCAGACATTGGGACGCAGCAAGCAGATAATAATGCGCGTGGCTGGCGGCATGACGCCAAAATTCGCGCGCAGGAGCCTTGGGTCGCTAAAGTGCTCTGCTCGCTTTTGATCCCTCGGAGGCTCCACGAGTTGTTCCCACTCTGGTGGATTGTCCCATCGGAGTGGACAGACCACGACATCGTGGCCGTGGATTCGGACAAGGATGGTGGCGTCCCCTGGCCGTCCCTTGACACTCCGGGGTCCTTTCCTTGGTGTCGCTTTACTGTGGGGAGCTCCCACTTATGTAATACAGAGCCCCGATTGGCCGTAGCGGGGCATGTTGACTCCTGGGACGGTCATGCAAGGGCTGCCATTGGCCGAACCAGTTGTTGCTACCGGGGCTTCTTCAAAGCGACAGTTGAACGTCAGGATTTTTGTCCTTTTTTCGTTCCCCCTGACTCTCCTCCACGTCCGAACTCGTCTTGGGCGGCTGGGTCGGGCAACGGGTCGACGACCGGGTGTTGGCTGGCGTTCTGGAGCCCTTGTTTCGTCATGGAGCAGACGTGCCTATCACGGCAAGCCAAGTTCCAACTGGACTTTTGGCAGACTCCTCTTTGGTGCTGCGAAGCTGCGAATGACCAAAAAAGTCGCTCCCGCCAGCCCGCCAACCCGCCGTCGCCCGCTGGCCGCGCCCCTCTCCGATCTGTGCCGCGCTACTCCTCACCCTTGGCCGGCATCTGGCAGACTGGTTCTGACGGAGATCATGCCAGGATCTGGTGACGGATCCGGGTTTCTTCAGGCGCGTTAGCGAGAGTTCCCGACGCCCAGGTTCAGCCCAGGCTGTCCAGCCATCCGCGGGACCTTGTCGTGCGTCTGATCCTTGGGCAATTACACGACGCTGAGTCGCCGATCGAGTCGCTGAATCGCTGACGCCGACGACCGACTTGCCCGGACACTAAAGGGGGGGAAAACAGCCCGTCTGAGTGTCCCAAACGGTGCAGACTGCCGCCCATCCATGCCTGCTTTAGCGACCCATGTCACTGCCGTTAGTCGTCGAACCCAGCGCTATCATGCGTTGCGAAGATGGCAGGAGGCGGCGATGCACATGCCAGACGCAGGAAAAAACAGCTCACAGCATGCGGGCGGGGAGGAGCTGCTGCGCAGCTTGAGGAGGCAGGACGAGGAACACACGGCACGCGGCCAAGCGGCACATTTGGGGTCGGGCCCTGCCTTTCCTGTCAGTCCTCGCAGAATGCCGCGCTTTTTCTCCTCACTCCTTCGGCGGCGACGTTCGGGTTGGGTGCCATTCGGGCCTCGCAAATCGGGGGCTGTCCACGCAGTAAGGTAGCGGACGGAGCGGGCGGGTGGGTTTGGGATGTTGTTGTCTTGTTGTGTTGTCTTGCCGCCATTCGCTGCGACGGCACACAATGCAGCCAGCCGCCCGCGTGGAAGCCAGTCACCACGGCAATCAACCGCCCAGCTGCGTAAATTGCTTTTTTTTTCTTCTTCTCCCGCTCCCAACTGGGCCGCATTCTGTGCCTCGCTTCCCTTTTCAGCCTTATCCCCAGCGACGTGGAACGAACACCCACCCAAGGCAGGCCGCCTGGGAACCTCAGGTAGGTAATCTCTCGTGCTGTAAGATGGGCAATCTGAGGTTGTCCTGCAAAGAAAAGCTTCCTCAGCAGAGGCTGCTCCGGTTGGCCGGCGGTCCCCTGCAGCGGGCTGTCCTGGGCCAAATCATGCCATGGGTCGCCCAACCTCTTGCGCCGGCGCGTCACGACCACACCACAATCGTAGCCATAACATCTCATACTTATTCCTCGCGTGACCCGCTGTTGGTGCATGCTCTTTGTCCGCGCCTGCCTGCGCTTCTCTCTCCTGCCCATTTTCGTCACTTTCCTTGGTAGTCTTGACTGCTGCAAGAACGCCTTGGACTTGGACCTTGCTCCCTTTGGCACTACTGCACTTTTATGGATGACTCGATGGAGCTTTCCTGCATTAGGGCTCCATTACCACTTTGTCTTCTCCATTCGAAACCGCTTTTTTAAACCCCGGCGTCCCTCCCCTCCCCCGGACGCCATCTGAAGGAGGTCTGGTTTGAGTCTGGTGGGCACTGGGAATCAACCACGGTATTCTCACCAACCTGTAGGTGCTGCTTCACCTCCAAATCACCTGACGGACATGGCCGAGGCCGACCTCGTCCGCCCTTCAACGTCGTACTCCGGCGCCTCGGGTATCCAGAGGAGGTTCCTCCTCTCGAGCCCGGGGCGGCCTCGCACTGCAACCGGACACAGCGAACCCAAATTCACATCAACACCCCCCGCCGGCCTGGCCGTGAGGGTCTGTATCAAGTTTCAGCCCTCTCTTGATCTCACCTACGAGAGGCAGTACCAGACCTCATACGGCTTCGAGCCGACGGACCAACTATGCCACGCCCTCGTGCGTCGCCTGACGCACTGCTCAAATGAGCTGCTCACCCGCAAGGACTCGACCGCCCTCGAGCGCTCCATCCCCCAGATCGGAGACGGCAAGCCGCTGCGCTTCGAGCTGATCTACCAGATCTACCGAGGAGGACCGGAACCATGGGCCACGAAATCCTTCAAGTCGTACCAAAAGTACCCCATGGACAAGTCCTCCGCCATGGAGATGGCCCGCTCTACCGACCGCATCATCGGCTCATTCCTCAAGTTGCACGACAAAAGCTTCCGCTGGATGCACGGCAAGATTCGCGAGCGATCTGGAAGCGAGCTGGAGATTCTCAAGCCCTTGAGCAACCCTGTCTCCCTCCTTCACATTCCGCAGTCGCGTTTCATCGATGCCACCCAAGACTGGGAGTTTGTCCCCGGCTACGAGATCACCCTGCATTTCCGAAGCCGATGCAAGTCTCGCAGACAGCGGGAATGGGAGCGCACAATCACCCTCCAGAGCAAGCAAAGCTCGCCCTTGACCCTGTCCCATGGCGAGGACATGGCCTGGGTTCTCTCAACCGCGATGCAGCGTTCTCTAGACGCCAGGAAGATGGCCTTTGACAGGCAACACCGGGCTTGCAACAGGTTCGACTTCCTGGAGGAGTGCCATCACTCCGAGCAAAACGCGGTTCATGTCAACTTCCAAATCCGAAACCAACTTGGCTTGGATCACAGACATCTCCGTCGTGAACTTGACAGCAACCTGCTTCTCTTCCAGAACCCTGACGGCCTGGACTGCGAGCAGTTCGTCAACCAGCTTGAGCATGCCTTTGCCGCTGTTCGAGATGACACTGACAAGGAGCTGTCCGAGATGGATGACCTCCGACTTACAGTTTACGAGCTGTCTGGTAGGGGCTGGAAGGCAGAAAAGCCTTTTGCCGTGTGTCTCGACTCCACAGCATGCTACTCTCGGAGAACCATCAAGGCCATCTTGGACCGAGTCCAGACAGGCGTCGCAGATATTCTTGGCGGCAATGACATGAGCATCACTCTCATGGTACACAAGCGAGGCCATCTGGTTTTGGACAAGACACTCGTGGCCCGTTCGCCATACTACGCAACGGGACAGCGCCAAGGCGAAGATCCTGAGACCATGAAGGAGATATTCTTGACGAGACTCAAGCACCGCATCCGATCCGACATCTCCATGGTCGTAAAAGACACGTGCGCGCTGTCCGACGCCGAACCCCAGAACATCCGCATCGTCGAGCGACCGGTCCCTGCAGCGAATGACCCTGCTGAGATGGAAGCTTTGCCGTCCAGCAGCCCGCTCCCGATCCCGACGCCCAATGGGCCCGTGCCGGAGTCTTTCGATGGCAGTTCCAATGAACCGTCCGAACCTTTGCCGCAGCAAGGTGAAACGCTTCAGAGTGATGGTGGGGTTGAAACGACTGCCGCCGGCGTCATCGACACCGTGGGGCTCCCGCAACAGCCTGAAACTCCTGCCAAAGCAACAGCCTTCAGAGACCACTTTGACTCTGGACGAAGCACTCTGTCCTTCTCTATGACTGAGGACGGAGAAACTACTTTTACTTCATCGTCGTCAACTCCAAGCCTTGTCGACGGCGACATTGGTACGCCCCGCGAGAGTCTGCTGGTTACGCCTACCTTTATGCGAACGCTTTCGGGCCGCCCTCAGCACTTTGATGCAAACCCGAATATTGCCGGTTCCGATACCTCCGACAGCGAGCTAATTGAGGATTCACTTGCAGGAGCTTCGACCCCGACGATGCAGCGTTTCAATGGCCCGCGGCAGTTCAGCCTCTTCGGCAAGGGGAGCCATTCGGTCTCGCGCCAATCCCTCGTGTCTACCGATTCTGAGTCGGAGCAGCGATCGCTGGCCGAGTCCGAGCCCTCGCCGGATTCCGAGGACGTTGTTGTTCAGATCCAAGAATTGAAGTCGGAGCCGAGCCTTGTGGAACCTGAGCCTGCGCCAGCGCCTACACCCGCGTCTCCTGAAGTTCGACAGGAAGCAGCTGCCCAAGAACCTGCCTTCGAGGGCTGGTTGGAGTACTGTTGTGTGCCAGTCGACGAGGAAGAGGTGCCGGCCGAGCAAGAGCTTGCTGTCGAACAAGAGTCGCACGAAGTTAATGAGCCAACCAGGCAAGAGCCAGTAATCGTTATTACTTCTGATGAGGAGGCCACGCCGCCGGCTCTCCCACCTCGTGCTTTTGAGGGATTCTTGGAATACACCATCGAGACCATTGTCGAAGAAGACGAAGAGGATGATGAGTTCCATGACGCAGACTCGACAGCGGCATTGCCCATCGCATCTAGCCCCTCGAGCTTCGCAACTGCTGCAGAGACTGGTCTTAACTCTCCGATTAGCCTCGACTTTGCGGCTTCCACTTTGAAAATTGACCACACGACAATCTCACCTGATCTCCTTGAGTCCGCTTCACTTTCCGTACTGGAGACAGTTCCAGCAGCACCCGCCGAGGTGACCGAGACTGATCCAGTCGTCGAGGACGTGGCAACCAAGCCTGTTCCGACTTCTCAGGTCGATGCTTGTACGTCTACTCCTGACACCATCGAACCTACTTCAACCCCACCCGTTCCTGAGACTGCCGAGCCCTCTCCTCTCCCCGAGACCGATAAATCCTCCCCAGCTCTTATGGAGCCCTCCGAGCCGAGACTTGATCCCTCCGCCGAAATTCACAGGGACCCATCCTTTCTAGTCCTGAACGAAGACCAGTCCGTATCGTCGGAAGCTCCCCGCACGCCGACGTCAGACTCGGCGCCTTCGCTCAGCGACAAGGATGAGCTCCGTGAACCAACCACCCCACCCCTGATGACAGAGACTGAGGACTCGGACTACTCAGAGCCAGCCGAGCCATCTGTGCCGTTTCCCGATCTTCCCGTCGAAACCGTCCATGATGACTCGAAGTCTTTGTCTCTTTGGACGCCGTCGAGAGGATCTTTCTTTGCCGACGACTCTAGCGACAGTTACTTTGGTCCTAATCGCAAGCTCTCCATTCCACGCCCCTTGTTTACCCGCCCGAGCTCGAGTGGGACCTCCTTTAGCCGTCCCTTCTCACACAAGCGCCAATTCTCTTCGCCGACCGCAGGTTTCTTCGGATTCCAAGAACCACGGCGTCTTGACATTGGCCTTCGCGGCGCCCTCTTTGGACTTGCCGCGATGCGCAGTCAAGGGAAGCTCGAGCGAAGCAATTCTCAAGTTCTGTTGAAACTCGAGAACGACAAGGGCATGGTCATTGTGCCGGGTAGCCATAGCAACCCGAGCAGCCGTCGCAATAGTGATGCCAGAGGCATTGGAGGGGCCGGATTCTTGGGACTTGGTAACGCATATGCGTTTTGAGTCTTGCGATACATTGGCATGAGAGGGTTACGATTGGGAATTGGGCAGAGGTTGGGCTTTTTGGGACAAATGGTATGGGACTGGGAACAGCAAGTAGGACGGGATCTCCTACTAACTTGCATGAACTGGCGTTTTTGGCGGCATTTTTGACATCTGGGGTACATTCTATTCACCTCGCAAGCGATGCATGGCGGGCACAGTTTGATTTGGAGAAAAAAACAAACGGCATAGAATATCCACGGAATATCTTGCCGCCATAGTAGCAAATACATGCGAAGAATCTGTCAAAACAATGCATAGAAATTATTTTGCAATCATCTCTCATTACCTCATACGTGATCTAAAACTTGTACCTCTCCTGGGCGGTTTCCAGACATCTGCTCCAAACGGTTGACTAGCTGTTGTGCTCGGAATCCATCCATACCGAGTCACTCATGCGTATGCATGACCTATCCATTGATGAGCCCTCCTCTTGCCCGATTCGAGGAAACTGGCACCTCAGAATGTCTGACCACCTTTAATTGAGATCGATTTTGTAGCCCGGCAACGCGGGGAGGCACAGCCTGATGTCGGAGGGTACCGACGCGGGGCCAGACGTATGACTGTCATTTCCGAAAGGCGCGGGGGAGTCGGCAGGCGTGTTCGCGCGGGGTGCGGGCCCCCCCTTGCCTTCATCTCCGTGACATGTACGTATTCTCGCACAAGTCGAATCACGCTAGAATCCTTGCTGGGGCTGAAGTCATCCACGTGGACTTGGCGAAGGAATCGTCGGGATGATTGTGGCGCCATTCTGATGGTTGGCGAACTGCTCAATCCCTAAAGGAAAGAGGCTGGGGGTGGGGGTTTCCCTCCCCTCCGCTCCCGAAGCCCGTCTCGGCCGTATGCTTCTGGCAGCTGCACGCGCCGGCCGTAGCGGGACAACCCCGAGATCTCTGGCCTGTCCGTTATATCCAAAAACCCCTGGCACGGAGGGGCGGGGCATCAGACAAGCTCGGCATCGCCGGCGTCGACCACGGGCTTCGCGCTGGACCATCTCAGAATCAGAATGTCCCCGGCCTTGCCGAGCACCACGCCGTCCGAGTCGGTGCCCTTGCCCTCGACGGCGGCGTCGCGGATCAGGCGGATGAAGACGGCGGTGTCGACGTCCGGGCCGTCGATCATGCTGATGTTTCCGGCCGTGTCGTTGAGATTCTGCAGCTGCGGCGGGAAGGAGGACAGGAAGGAGGAGAGGTAGTGGTTGTGCAGGAGGGCCTGGTGGCGCGTGGCGTAGGCGAGTTCGGTCTCGGAGAGGCGGGAGCGGAGGTTAGAGGAGGAAAGGTAGTGGAGGGCGTGTTTATCGATCTGCGTCGAGTGTTAACTACCATGATGGCCGTGGCAGAAAGGGGAAAAGGGGCGGTGGTGGACCTTTGCGATGCGGGCGCGGAGGTAGCTTCGCACGATGAACTTGAAGCGCTCCAGCTCGGTCTGGATCACGATGAGGGCGAAGTTGGTCTTGGGGTCCATGTCGCCTGTCATGTCCTCGACCTTTTCAATCTGGCGTTTGATGCGGTCGTTGACGCGCTCGAAGAGGCCGTCGGGGGGCCATCTGTGATGGTGGGACGCGTCCGTCAGTCTTTGCAATGCTCGTAAGAAGAGATATCCGGGCGAGAGGCACACACTCTAGAAGTTCGGGGGCGGACCGCTCTGCCACCCAGGCACGCGTCAGGGCTTGTAGGTCGCGTGTCTCGGAGGGGATGGAGTGGGAGACGGGGTCGACCTCGCGGAGGATGTCGTCAATGTCCATTGCGGCGATTTTGATCGTTGCACCTGTAGGGAGGGTGTTATTGCATCGTGCGCTTGGGGTTGGCGGCGGGACGGACGAGGTCGAGGACTTGGCCGACTCGCAGGCGGAATTGATGTTGAAGGTGAGAATCGCGGGGTGTAACTCAATTCGATGGTGGGGTCGTCGCGCTTACACGGCGCAAGTGGGGCGCCGCAGAGATGCAGCAGGGGTTTTAGAGAGTTACTCCCTGTCTATTGTCAACTTCCCCGTGTGTTTGTCTATCTCATTCATCTTCGGAGCTCGTCCAGCCACTCCTTCTTCTCTGCTCGGTCCTTCCCATTCTTCACTTTGGCCGACTCGGAACTGCTTCTTGCTTCGTTGCTCAAAGTGAAGCTTGCTCGAACGGCAATGCCTTCCGCAGCCCGCAGTCCCGAGGGGAAAAGAGAACACTACATCATCACAGCGGGCGTAGTGTCGTCTGTTGATGTTACTATGACGAATCCCTACGGAAAGCTTGTGCCGAGGCACAATTGGAGAGTTCGGACTCGACCCCAACGCCAAAGCTGACACCGCGGCCGACTCCTCCGAGTATTCCAAGACATGGATGCTGCCGAACACCTCCCTGGTCAATCCCCGCGTGTCTGAACCTTTGGACTCTCGAATTCCGAGATTAGTGATTGAGCCGCAGACACATATCTACCGCCTCATCCGTCGAAGAAAGAACTAATTTTCTTGTGTTTGCACATACCCTCTTCATACCAATATCCACAATGGGAGACGCCGGTGATGAAGGCGAGGGCCGCCCCCCTTACTCCTCATACGCTGTTAGCATTTACCAGAATGGCATCATGGCCGGCCAGCTGCCCATCGTGACGACGGACCCCAACGGCCTGCAGGAACAGGCCAAAAAGGCCATGGGCAAGGAGTCCTTCGGCTACGTCTTCGGAGGCGCCGGCGAGCTCTCCACGATGGACGCCAACCGCCTCGCCTTCCGCCAGTGGAAGATTGTGCCGCGCTTTCTGAGACCGACGAACCCGCGGGACTTGAAGACTGAGCTCTTTGGCGTGACTTACAGTGAGTTGGCGATGCCCAGAAACCTCGGTTGATATAGTGCTGATGAGTTTGAGACTCCCCTGTGCTCATGGCCCCCATTGGCGTCCAGAGCATCTTCCATGAGGACAAGGAAACGGGCATGGCCTCAGCCTGCGCGGAGCTCGGCGTCCCGTACACGCTCAGCACGGCGGCGACCTCGACCATCGAAGAGGTCGCCGAGGCATCCGGCGACAATCACCGCTGGTTCCAGCTCTACTGGCCCAGCGACGACGATGTCACCGGCTCACTGCTACGCCGAGCCCGCGCCAGCGGCTACAAGGTCCTCGTTGTGACCCTGGACACAGTCACCTTGGCTTGGCGACCAGCCGACCTTGACCAGGCCTACCTGCCTTTCATCACAGGCACCGGCAACGCTGTCGGCTTCAGCGACCCGGTGTTCCGCAAGAAGTTCGCCGCGGACAACGACGGCGACGAGATCGAGGACAACCTCATCAGCGCGTCGCGCGCCTGGATCAGTCAGGCGTTCCCGGGTGACCACCACACCTGGGAGGACCTGGCGCTCCTGAAGAAGCACTGGGACGGGCCGATCGTCCTCAAGGGTGTGCTGAGCGTCGAGGACGCCAGGCTAGCGGTGCAGCACGGCGTGTCAGGCATCATCGTCAGCAACCACGGCGGACGCCAGCTGGACGGCGGCGTGGCGTCGCTGGAAGTGCTGCCCGAGATCGTGGAGGCCGTCGGGGACAAGCTGACCGTCATGTTTGACTCGGGCATCCGCACGGGAGCCGACATCATCAAGGCGCTCGCTCTCGGAGCCAAGGCCGTCTTCGTCGGCAGGCCCGCCATCTACGGTCTTGGCATCGCGGGCAAGGAGGGTGCCAAGGCCGTTATTGCTGGCCTGCTCGCGGACCTCGACCTGACTATGGGATTATCCGGCTTCAAGAGCGTGTCTGACTTGAAACCCTCCATACTGCGCCAGGTCCGTTACGGGGGAGATGTGAAGGCCAATCTGTGACAGCGGTCCCTCTTGTGATGAAAGCAGGTCAGGTAGGAGAGCCATTTCATCGACATGTCAGATATGCGACGAATAGAACAAGACTCCGAAAAGAAAACAAGCTTCATGTTGAAAGCGTCGATCGCGCCTCATTCCACAGTTGTTCGCCTCCGAGACCCCACAACAACTAGCAACGTCCGGCTTCCCCCGCAGACCACAGTCTCGGGAATGTTGGTATCCGGCAAGCTTGACAACGGGAACGCGGAAAGCCATCAGGCTAACCGTTCGGCATCTCTCGTTGCCTCGAGCTAAGACACTCTAATTCCAACGCCAATCTCTCGGACCATCACAACCCATGCATCTCTCACCCTCAGCCTCTGACTTCCACTCTTAAAGGATTCCGGGTTCTAGTCCAGCCAGGGTTTTCGGCTATGCATAGGCGTTAGCCAGCCTGATCATCCCTCTGTGGAATCTACTTGCCAGCACGATTCTCTCAATCGTCAGCTAACGACTAATGTGTCTCTCGCGCGCTCTCTTTCAACCATGCTTTCCCACCCGTTTATCCTTTATTCAGTCCGCGGAGACTCCAGGGCCACACGATTGAGCCACGAAATGTGAACGACGACGGGATCGTCATCTCCTTCGCGGAATGCCCCCCCTGGCTCGCTCTGCCTTGTGATTCCACGGCGCTAGCATGCATCCAGCCGATAATCACTCAGTAGCTCCTGGAACACTTCTCATCCGAGTGAGCGGGGTTGCGGAGGTTTGCGGGTGAGCAGGAGTCGATGGACGTGTTTGTCTTTGGTCAATCTCTTGTAGGATTTGGTCATGGGCATCATCGTGTCCAAGATGTTGAGGATCGTAGGGACGTATATAACGACTGGTGGAGAACTTGATGGCAGATGAAGAGGAAGAAGTAGACATCAGAGCCACTCTTACCACCAATCTTTCTCATTCTAGCACCTCACTCATCTACATGATTATCTACTGCAAATTCTGAGTCCCGCTTACACCAATAATAAGCACCGTCATGCGTACCTCGACCCTTCTGTTCGCCGCTGCTTCGGCAGCCTGCGTTGTAGCAGCTCCCCTGGAAAAGAGGGCCAATTACGACCCTCTTCCCGGCGGCGACATCACCATCCTGAACTATGCGCTGGTCCTCGAATACCTCGAGGCCAACTTCTACATGCAGGGCGTGGCCAACTACACCGAGGATGACTTTTGCGAGTTCGCCGGCGAGGAGGGCAGCAAGTTTTACAAGAACCTGCAGAACATCTACGAGGATGAGAAGGTGAACACCCTCCAGTCTTACACTCACTGATTCCTCTTTCGAAAACAACAGGCTCATCAACCTGACCCTACTGCCCAAAGAAGACTGTGACAAACTAACGTCCACCCACCAGACCCACGTAGACTTCCTCAAGACAGCCCTCGCGAGCTCGGCCATCCCGGAACCCTCCTTCTCCTTCCCCTCCACCACCGCCCGTTCCTTCCTCGCCCTCGCCTCCGTCCTCGAGGGCGTCGGCGTCTCCGCCTACCTCGGCGCCGCGGCCGTCATCGCCGACAAGTCCTACCTCACCGCGGCCGGCTCCATCCTGACCGTCGAGGCCCGCCACGCCTCCTACATCCGCGCCGCCCTCGGCCGCAAGCCCTTCCCCAAGCCCTTCGACACGCCCCTCAACTTCAACCAGGTCTTCTCGCTCGCCGCGCAGTTCGTCGCCGGCTTCGCCCCGGGCACCCCCGAGCTGCCCTTCAAGGCGTTCCCGAAGCTCGAGCCCACCTTCGTCAGGGGCTTCGACGGCGTCATCTTCGAGGGCGCGCGCGCCGCGGCCATGACGGCCGGGACCGTCAAGGACGGCGACGTGGTCTACGCCGTCTTCTTCAGCGGCCTGGACGTGTACTACGTCGAGGTCTCCGTCAACGGCGACGACGTGAGTTCTCCGCACCCCCTTTTTGTTCCCATGTATCTTTTCTGTTTGAGTACTGACGCGTTCGTGATCTAGTACGTTGTCGACGAGATTCCCACCAACGTCGAGGGCCAGGTCTACTGCGTTCTCAGCACGGCCAACGGCAAGGACGCCAAGGTCTCTGACGAGAACACAGTCGCCGGGGTTGCCATCATCGAGGTCGGCGACGCGGACTACCAGTAGTTTGGAACGGCTTTCCGGTGTATTTTGGAGATATCGCGGGGCGCTTTAGATACTTGATACAACTTGATTCTTGTCCGTCTTCTTCTGCCCGAAGCAACAATTACGCCCCAGTCTCCGAGTCTGTCTACATACCAATCGAATGTTATCATCGTTACTTGTTCTGCAATGCAATGCCCGCGAATTCTGCTGCTCTCCTCGTGACACAAAGTGCTTCTGCCATTATGGCACGTATGGACGTTTGAACATAGTGTTCTGAGCCGCAAACTTCATCATTTTCGCGATACAATCGACCAACACGTCGTGAGTTGAAATCACTACAAGACAAGTAAGCACAATCTAGAAGCACTAATAACAACAAATTGAAGTTGATAACTAGTTCCTAAAATCCATTCCAAGTCCTAAGATATGCCCTCGACTCCATCTGCATCCCCAAAAGCCGTCCGTGTGTCCTGACCCCGTCATAATTCCTGTGCCTCGCGAACAACCCCCTTAAATGCCTTGCTCTACTCGACCAACCAACCGATCAAGACGCCAAAGCTCAAGAAACAAGAAAGAACGAAATCACGCACAAAACGTATGGACTTGGCAGTAGAGCAAGCCTTCAGCCGATGAATTCTGTACACAGTAGAGGCTCCCACGGCCGGCCGGTTTCCCAGACCCCCTCCATCAGTCGTCTCGCTTTGCGCACCTACGCCAACTGTTAGCTTCATAAAGACGCGTTCAAAGAGCAAATCGTATACTTGAGTCATCCCGTTTCCCTCCACGCTCTTGAATCTCTCCGAGATCCTTGCCCGCTGATCTTCGTCCAAGGTGTTGCACCCAGCCGTGAACATTGGAAACAAGAAGCCCGTCTCCGCCGTGCCCCCCGACCTGATGTATCCCATGCACGAGAGGATCCTCTGCACCGGCCCTTGGACGTCCGCATGCCCCGGCGACTTACCAAATACGCGTCTGTGAAGGTGGACAAGCCCGGCCCAGTGGAACGCCTCGTTCATCAACACCATCTCCTGCCTGTCCCTGGCCTCGACCTCGTGTACGTGCCTGCAGGGGTACGACGGCTGCGCCATGCTCTCCATTAGCTCGCGCTCCAGCTGCTGCGCGCGGCGAATGCAGTCCATGGTCGGTGTCCAATCGGGGCGGACGAGTTCATCCGGCCCGATGCGCTGCATGTCGCAGTGGCGGGCCAGCTCGGCGATCTGGGCCAGGAGCTGGACGCATTTCGTCGTGAAACCCATGATACAGTCGATCTCGTATTGGCCGTCGGTGTTATTGAGCATGGTGTATTCCAGCACCCATGGCTTGGATGGGTCACCGTTTGAAATCCCTCCGCTGAGGCTGCCCAGGACGTCCAAGTACGCAAACCAACTCCATAAGAAGGAGCAAACCTGGTCTTCCTCCAAGCCGTACGCGGTTCTTCGAAGATCGGCCAGGCGCTTGCGCATAAGGTCTCGTGCGAGGCTTAGATGCGTCTGCCAGGGGATCTCGTAACCGAACGCGGTTGGGGAAATGATCTCCAGAGACGCCAGCATGATGGCGGTTGCGAGACTGGTGTTCGAGATGATTTGTTCCCTGTCGCTCAAGGCCAGACGCAGCGCGGGGAATATGTCTTGGACCCAGTGTGCTATTCTCATTTCGGGTTCTCTTTGGTGAAGAAGTCTGGCTCGATGGGATGCTAAAGGAGTGTTAGACCAGTTTGAAGTTAGGATGCCTCCTTTTATTACCTGAATATGCTAGAAGGAGACTTAGCAGATGGTCGTTCCTGACTGCCAGTTGCGGCAGGATTATGCGGAAGGGGTTCGATTTTGAGTCGTCATAAGGCACGAGGACTGTACACGTTAATAACACGTACGATCAATGATGGAATGAATCCCCTGACCTTTAGCCGTGTGGTTCAGGAAATGATGCTTTTATGTCACGTTAGACCATGTACTATACCATGGATTCCCAGATACCTACAAAGTACTGTTGTAAAAGTGTCAGAATTCGATCAATCTAAACACTGGAATAATTGCGGGGTAAGAAGACTTACCAAGAGGTGCATGGGGTTATCTCTAAGCCTTTAGTTTGTTAGCATGCCTTCACCAACCCGTGCTGCAGATACTCACTTCTTGGGTAAGGGCTCAATGTTCCGTGGTATCCAAACCGGTACAGGCCGGTCATAGTATCCTCCCATGGTATCTGATGCAATGTCACGTAAACCACCACTCCCAAAGTTATGAGAAGTCGAAGGATTCCCAGATCTATCACTGAAACCACGAACAATGCTCACCGATCTTGAAGCTGTCGGAGAAATAGCAGCAGAATCGTTGTTCTGGTTGATGTCAGTGTCCCAAATCCCAAGATCATAGCCATAAAAGATGGCATCTTCTGATGCCCCGGGGTCGTGCCCCTGATCAATCAGAGGTGGTCCGAATGAATATTGTGCGACCTTCTTGGGATGATGGGCAATATCAGGAGAACGCGACAGTAAGTAGTTCACCGAAATTCTACTGTTTCCAGGAGATGCTGGTGAAGGTAGCGCCAAAAGCGGCGTCTTCGGCTCGTCCTCGGCTTTGATCCCTGTAGAGGCTGGAGTCAACGGAGAGCCTCGAGACGTAGAGCCCGTGTTGGAGCGGATGCGACATATCGGAGAGCTAGCACCTGCCAAGGGTGACGGTGAGGCCAGTAGACTGGATTGGCGGTAGCTGCTCAAGTCGCTAGATTCAGCAAAAGACTTTGATCTCTTATGTGGCCTTTGAGATGGACTTGCGCCCCCTGAGGTGCCTCGGCGCAGGTTTGACGTGGATGCGAAGCTATTCACGACGTGTTTGGGGATGGTTGGGGATGGGCTGGGTGCCTGGGTCTCTTGTGGCGGTGTTGAGTAGAAGGAGTTGATTCCACACCCATTGATGCGATCGAGGTAGTCACCCGATTGTTCTTGAGTTCTCTTGTCTGGTTCAAACGTCCCCGGGGCAGTGTGTACACGTCGTGCTATTGGCTTAGGCTGAATTTGGGCAGGCGGTGCATTGATAGCAAACGTATGAGTGAATGTGGACTGTTGTAATTGAGGACCCTCCTGCAACGGTTGACCAGTTTGGATTGGGGATCCGAAAGACTGAGACCGTTTCGTTCGGCGGCCCTCCCAATTCAGTCGGACGCTATAGTCGCAAACTTCGCCGGTCCTTTGACAACTGTATTCCAAATAGTGTTAGTCTTGGGTATCCCGGATGTGTACTTCTTGATCGGTGTAGCAGTGGAAAGATAGAATAACGCAGTGATGATTAGAACTCGAGGGTTTAGAAGTGAAGCCCACTAAAGCGCAAGAGTCACTACCTCCCTGGGCTGCTTTCAAACCCGACCCGCCGATACAATGCTCATTTAGAAGGAAATAGGATAAGATTGATGTAGTGCTGGTATTGGAGAAAGACATGTTACGATTGTTACCATCAGCTGTCCAAATGCGCCCCAGATCCGACCATATTGAGGCTATTTTCAGGGAGAAACACGAACTTACTTGACACAGGTCGGGTGCTCCTCTCCGCACTTCACCTTGCGACCTTTGCACGGCCTATAGTCAGATGAGCAGCTGCAGCCAAAGGGCATCACCCCGAGAAACGTATGCCGTTCTGCTGTACAGGCGACTTACCAACATCCATTTCGACTTCGCCGTTTCGGTTCTGGCGCCCCCGGCTTCTTTGGGCGTGGCATACTACAGCCCGGTCTTCATACCCAGCTTTGAAGAAGGCAATCCGGATGAGCTGGGACAGAAGGGCGGGGTCGAAGGTGGTTGATTGGCTGGGCTCATGCTACACAGACATGCAGCGGACGTACGGCGCCTGTGTATATGCAATCTCGCCTGCACGAGAGTTGCGCGCCGTCGTCACTTTCAGCGACGTCCCCGGGTTAGATATCGACGGGGAGCTCGACAAACAACATTCGTTTCAAACGGGGTAAAATCGCGAGTAGGAGGGAGCATTGCGTCCCGACATCGTCCTTAAGTACAAGTCATTGGCCGGCGAGATCAGGCCCGAATTGGGTTGCGGTGATGCAGCGCCGATTGCGGGATTCTAAGCGGCCCAATGCTGGCCTTCTCCGTCCACGTGAGCAACAACAGCCTCACTCATTTGGGTGGACTTCAGTCGACATGCGGCTGCATCGTGAAGCTCATTTGACTAGCCGCCGCCTCATCAGACTTGCGGGGATGCTGCATTGCTGCATTGCTTTTTTCACCGAGCCCTTGCGTGGGGGTGGACTGAAACAATAGGCTCTCATTTTCTTGGCCGCCAGAGAGCGACTCTCTGCCGCTCTGCCACTCTGCTGCTTTCTTGCTACACGATGTCGATGTTTAGGATTTTGATGTCTTCCTCAGGTTTCTCCTTGTACGTCCGGACGTTCTCGATCTTGTGAATGACGTCTAGGCCCTGCGTGGCACGTCCGAAGATTGTGTGCTTGCCGTCCAGCCAAGGCTTCATCACACCCATACGTTAGCGATAGTCTGCGGAAGGGGGCTGGGTCGCCACTCACCGTCTTTTCTGTGGTTATGAAGAACTGACTGCCATTGGTGTTTGGGCCTGCATTAGCCATGCTGACAGTGTACGGCTTGTCGTGCTTCAAGCTGCTGAATTCATCTTCGAATTCTTTGCCCCAGATACTCTCGCCACCAGTGCCGTCGCCCAAAGGATCTCCGCACTGAATCATGAATTTACGAATCACACGGTGGAAGATTGTGTTGTTGTAGTAGCCCTTCTTGGAATGCGTGACGAAATTTTCGACAGCCTTGGGTGCTGCATCGGGGAAAAGGCGTATGTGGATGTCGCCGTAGGTTGTGTGGATTACGGCCGCAGTTCCTGTCTCCGCCTTCTTGGCCTCTGCAGCCTTCTTCTGACCAAGTATGGTTGGTTTCTCGTTTTGCACGTCCCTTACTGACTTGGATATTTCCTCGTCATTAGTGAACATATAAAACCGCGCCTTGTTTGCTCCCGTCGCGATCAGGATGGGATCTCTGGACTCCGATTCCTCGAGTAAGGGGTTGCTGGAGGCGCCCATTTCTACCGTGGTAACGCCTTTCTTCTGCGGTTGACCTTGATATATCGCCAGATTGACGGCTCTAAAATTTTCATCCTTGCCGTACACCTTGACAACTTGGTTGGTGTAAGTGTTGAGTACCTTGATACCAACGATGGAACCGTACAGGATGAAGTTGCCGGACTCGTCGAATATCACATTCGCCTTGTGCTTGTATGTGGGCGAATCAATCTCCCGCTCGACCGCGTATCGGCGACCAAACTCTACGGGATCCAGCTTTTGAAGTGAAGACCCTGCCTGCTGCATCTCCTCAATCACCTGCAGCGACTCGTCGTACGTCCTGTACAGTTTGCCCGAAGCAAAGTCAAAGATTCGAATCTTTCGGTCCGGCTGAGAGAAGGTCGCAAACTGCCTGCCAGTTGGTGAAATGGTGATCGACGTGGGAATCGACTTGGCCTTTTTGAATTCAAAGAGATTTGTAGACGCTTTGAACTCAAAGACGCTGTCCGGCTTCTCGTAGTCTCCGCTTGGCCGCCAGTACTCCAACATCCCCTTATCGTCGGCGGATATCACGCAATCGTAGGCGCTGTTGAACGCCATTATGGACACAGGACTTCTGTGCAGCGACTTGATGGTGTGGATGGGATCCTGTCTTTCTCCCCTTCCATCGAAGATGTGGATGCTGGAGTTGGCGTCCTCTGACACGGCGAGCAGGGGGAGCGAGGCTCCCCTGTTATGAACCCAGCAAACACACCGGGGCGCGAACTTGAGTTTCAGCATGGCCAACAGGTCGAAAGTGATGACATCGAAAATCTTGATCGTCTCGTCCGCACCAGCTGTTGCGAAGCTTCTTCCGTCCTGGCTGACCGAGACCGACTTGATCTCGCCATCATGCGCCTTAAACTCTTTTACGAACTCGATGCCCTGAGCTACTTTCTTCCAGAACTTGACAACACCATCGGTCGACGAGGTAATGAGGAAGTCGGTCAATGGCGTGACGGTTACGAACGATAGCTGGTCCTTGTGCATAAGGGACTTTGAGTACCGAGGCGACCTGGGCAGGGCGGCAATGTAGAGCTTCTCGTAGGGCAGAACTCGACGCTTCTTCTTCGGGGCTTCGGTGGGCAGCTGAGGCCCCATATCATCGTCCGAAGAACTGTCTGCACCTAAGCTGTTAGTGGCTGAGCTTCGGCGTCCGTCGCAAAGCTGTGTCTACTCACCGTCATCTTGCCCAGCAAAGTCCTCATGGGTCCTCTTGTTCGACTTGACGTCTTCGTCAGCCATTGTGTCGGTGGAGAAGGCCTGGGCTAGCAGAGGTAGTATGTTATCTCAAGGAGGGCTGATGCGGTCCCTAGCTCCGAGGTCCCTTCTGGAGCTCCTGCGATGTAAGGCTGAAAATTGAGTGCGAGAAGCTCAGATGGTGTTTGCGGGAAGCTTTCGGCGCGCCCAATCAGGAGAAGAATTGCCCTGAGCTAGTGCAGCCTTGTTGCTTCCTCGACGCCGTCGCAGCATTTTTGCTCCACCGGAAGCTTAGCGGACCTAGGAGCCCCGACAGCCCCTGGAGCACATGCCGATTGGGCGCTCCAGGTCTGGCCCTGCCATGCGTGGATCACCTGTGATCAGGGGCCGCTCTGGCGGATCCATTAGTGACCTCATGACGAAGGGCTCCGAAGGAACCGGACACTTGCAACTTGCCGCGGCCCCGTCATGTTGACGATGCACCGCGTCGTGCCTTGATTGGTCCTTGGTGGCTCCGTCGGGATACTAAAAAGCTTCAGATATTATGTCTTTGATCTTCTTCTCCTCCCGACAGAGTTCGTCTCAAAATACAAAATACCAGTTGCTCGGACACAGCGCTCCCTGCGCCCTCCCTTAACACCTCATTTCCTTTGGGCCCGCCGTCTCTTCGCATCGTCTGTCATCCCTTCGCACCACAACTTACACCAAAACAAACACGCACCGCGCGCCGTTAGCACTCACGGAATCCAAGCAGCATGGCCAGACATCGCTTGCAGCGGCTCGAGTCGCCGTCGCGGACACTGTCGCTGCTGCTTCACGTCGCCGGCATCTGCTCCTTCTTCGCTTCCTTCAACTTTCTCAGCACGCTTACCCATGAGATCTCCATGGGCTTCGGAGGGAACTACCAGCACCTCACCAACATTGGCTTGATCCTCTCCTGCGTGACCTTTGTGACCGGTCTCTTGGCCGACATCACCCTGAGCCCCCACTTGTTCGCCGTCAAGAACGCTCTCTCGACCACGGCGGCTCCTCTCGAGGTCCTCATCAGCATCCTATACTGGGGAATTCGGTCCATCGACGAGCGCCTCCTGATCCCAGAGGGCTTCGAGCTTCATTGGCTGCCTGACGTCGGATTCCACCTGGTCCCGGCTGTGGTGCTGACGCTCGACCTGGTTTTCTTCAGCCCGCCATGGACGATCCGGGCTTACTCGGCCATGACCATCAGCATGGCTTTCGCCTTCTTGTACTGGGGCTGGGTTGAGCTGTGCTTCAGCAAGAACGGATCGTGAGCGCGGGAATGTCCCAGTGAGATGCAGTCCGCTAACGCATGACAGGTACCCCTACCCCATCTTTGGAATTCTCAACACGGCGCAGAGAGTCGGGCTCTTCACCTTCTCGGCGATGCTAATGACGGCGAGCACGAGCCTCCTGAAGTGGGTTTACGGACGGCTCAATGGCTCCGAACAAATGGAAAAGGAGGCCTACAAGCCCCTGAAGAAGACGCTGTAGATGTTGGGGCGTGGTGTTTATCATGCTGTACGATTGAACGAAAGAGACTGTCAGCGAAATCGGCCGGAGTAGAGTTGGGGTTTACCTAGATTGGATGTCGCTAGATCTGTTTAGACTGAGAATGAAACGCCATGTGCCTTTGGTATTAGCACCCGATAGGTTGGACGCATGAGACGAGGTGAAGGTGCGCCGATATGCTGAGCCGACATGCACCCATTGCACTGGCGGCAGTTCGCGCCGGCCACGCACCGCCTAGAAAAGGCCCGGACTTCGGTGCCCTCGGGAACGCTCCAGGCGGTGAGACCCAGAGCGTGGTGCCATTCCGGGCGGTTGGACAGTTCCACAGTTGCACGTCACGGCTAGAGTCAGAGGGAGACTCGCAGCAAGGATGCCCCTCACTGGTGGCAAGTTGCATGTCGACCAACTTTTTTTGCGAGCCGTCTTCGGCGGGGCACTGCCGGCCGGGGGTGTGGTGGGCGGGCAGGGCAGGGGACGAATGAGTCTTCGCCCAATGCTGATACTCTTCCTCGAAGCTCCTGCCTACTTGCGCTCTGCCTCCTCGTCACCACCTCTGGGGAAAAAAGTTTAATTCTTCCAATTCACTTTTCTGCCACTGTTACTGTTCGTAGCAGATCCAGCCTCGCAGGTCTAGATTCTCCTCTTGTTTCTGAGTTAAGCGTCACCGTTGGTTTTCGTCCCCGCAGGCACCATGTCTGTAAGTCGTCGCCCCCTCGTCACCCTGGTTTGCGCCTACCTCTGACTCACCTGCCACCACAGAGCTTCTACATCGAGAACAAGAACGTCGGCAACAAGGCCGAGAGCGAAGATTGGAGAAGTACGCACTGCATTGACGCCTTCCGCATGCCTTTCGCGGCTGATTGGTTCTCTAGTTCGGGGTTACAACCCTCTGACTCCTCCCGATCTACTCCAACATGAGATCGCCCAGACGGCCAAGTCGAAGCAAACCGTGATCGAGGGTCGCGAGGAAGCTGCTGCTGTCGTCAATGGCACCGACGAGAAGCAGAGACTCCTGGTCATTATTGGCCCCTGCTCCATTCACGATCCCAAGGCCGCGCTCGAATACTGCGACATGCTCCTCGCTGCGAAGGAGAAGCACAAGGATGAGCTGCTCATTGTCATGCGCTCCTACCTGGAGAAGCCGCGCACGACGGTGGGATGGAAGGGTCTGATCAACGACCCCGATATCGATAACAGCTTCAAGATCAACAAGGGTCTGCGTCTGTCGAGACAGCTGTTTGTCGACCTGACAGACAAGGGCATGCCCATTGCTAGCGAGATGCTGGATACTATCTCTCCCCAGTTCCTCGCTGATCTACTCTCCGTCGGTGCTGTCGGCGCGAGAACCACCGAGAGCCAGCTGCACAGGGAGCTGGCCAGTGGTCTCAGTTTCCCCGTCGGCTTCAAGAATGGAACCGATGGCTCTCTGGGAGTCGCGATCGATGCCATTGGCGCTGTCAGACATCCCCACCACTTCCTCTCCGTTACCAAGCCTGGTGTCGTTGCCATTGTTGGTACCGTGGGCAACGAAGACTGCTTCGTCATCCTAAGAGGCGGCACCAGGGGCACCAACTATGATGCCAAGAGCATCACCGAAGCAAAGGCTGCATTGGAGAAGGCTGGCCTGCCCCAGAGGCTCATGGTTGACTGCAGCCATGGCAACTCCCTGAAGAACCACAAGAACCAGCCCAAGGTCGCTGCCGACCTCGCTGGTCAGATTGCCAAGGGCGAGACTGGCATCATGGGAGTTATGATCGAGAGTAACATCAACGAGGGTGAGTTTTGTGCTTCCCCCCGACTGAAGCACGAGCAGCAGCTAACATTTCGCAGGCAACCAAAAGGTTCCCAAGGAGGGCAAGGACGGCCTGAAGTACGGTGTCAGCATCACGGACGCATGCATCCACTGGGACGACACCGTCTCCGTCCTTGACCAACTGGCCGACGCAGTGAAGCAGCGTCGCGAGATTCTCAGCAGAAACGGTCATGCTTAAGGGGTGGCAGTTTGGCTGATTTTGTAGAGCATCGCGATACTTCGGGGTTAAAAGGGGGATTTGTGCATATACCAGTAGCTCGCTTGTCTCTGAATCGGGCAGGCGCTACATAGGCCTGCGGGCTGAAGATAAAAGTTGCGTCCTTTTTCCAAAAAAAATAAAATGGCCATTGATACCCAAAGTTTGCTGCCGACTCGCTGCAGAATATGTCGATTGTGAAGTAGAACAGCTGTTCGTCCAATGTTGCATCGCGATGCAAGGCAGGTCCGGATGCATGAGATTCAGGCCAATCACGTGGGGCATATTTCTCAGGCTGGTGCATGACGCAGACGGGTGTTGGGTGGGACGGGCGATCGGAAATACTTCTGGTCAATTGAGAGCCACCGGGCAACTACGGGTAGGAGGAAGCAAGCGAAAAATGGCCGGAGCGGAACATGTCATAGACCGACCCCATTAGCCAATCAGAGCCGCGCCATACCTAAGGCACTCGAAAACTGCCTCACAGCGATTTTCTCCTGCCTCGACTACTGTACCTTAGAAACGACCTCCGTCACGAGAGGACCAACCACCCATTGCCCCATCATTTTGTTCGCGGCTGTCTCTGTAGCTGCGGATACAGCTCGCCCATCATGTTGGCAAGGTCCTGCCTGCGCTCGGCGCGCACCTTCACAAATGGCGCCGTCACCATTTCCAAGGTACGCAAATGAGCTGATCACGAATCCTATTTCCCGAGGCAATCCGACCTACCGCCATTGCACATCCCGGAGCCGCCTCAATGGCCATCCGAGGCCATCAATGGGACTGGGACCGACGGCTGACCATTATTCAAACAGCGTGCGGCCTCTACGTCTACCGGCGCTGGTGCCGAAGCTTCCCCTTCCCGACTGAACATCTCCGCTATCGCGTCGACGTCGCTCGCCCTGGGCTCGATGGCCTGGTACTACCACCTCTACGGATCTTCTGCGAACGCTGCGACGCCTGCTGAGGAGGGGTGAGTTTTGCTGGTCCGGACGCGGTTGCTTCGGAACAAATTGTTCGAATGCCGAAATCCCTTGCGTTGAGGCATAATCTACAAACACCGGGGCAACCACACAAGAGGATCATTGAGCTGACATATGATTGCCAGTCTGCACCCTACCAGCTACCCTTGGGTTCACGAGCAGTGGTTCAAGACCTACGACCACCAGGCGTAAGCAGTCCCGATTTTTGGCCACCTGGTAAATAATGACGCTCACACACAATTAGTCTCCGCCGTGGTTTCCAGGTCTACCGTGAGGTCTGCGCCTCTTGCCACTCCCTCAGCCGTATCCCCTACCGATCCCTCGTCGGCACCATCTTGACCGTCGATGAGGCCAAGGCCATGGCCGAGGAGAACGAGTACCCCGGTGAGCCCAACGAGCAGGGCGACATCGAGATGCGCCCCGGCAAGCTTTCCGACTACATTCCCGACCCCTACAAGAACGAGGAGGCTGCCCGCTTTGCCAACAACGGTGCCCTCCCCCCCGATCTGTCCCTGATCATCAAGGCCCGCCACGGTGGCTGCAACTACATCTTCAGCTTGTTGACCGGTTACCCCGAGGAGCCCCCCGCTGGTGCCGTCGTCGCCCCCGGCATGAACTTCAACCCCTACTTCCCCGGTACCGGTATCGCCATGGCCCGTGTCCTCTACGACGACCTCGTCGAGTACGAGGACGAGACTCCCGCCTCGACCTCGCAGATGGCCAAGGACGTTGTCGAGTTCCTCAACTGGGCCGCCGAGCCCGAGATGGACGACCGCAAGCGCATGGGTATGAAGGTTCTCGTTGTCTCGGCGACCCTCTGGGCCCTCAGCGTCTGGGTCAAGAAGTACAAGTGGGCTTGGCTCAAGTCGAGAAAGCTCGCGTACGACCCCCCCAAGGAGACCAAGGTTCGCCACTAAACCATGCAACTTTTTCGGTTGTCTCTGTGTATGTTATACTAGGCTCTCTAAAACAGCTCCTTTGTTCGTGGAGACGGCAGAGACGAGATTCATCGTTGGGAGCAAACGGGGGAGCGATAGAGTGTAAATCAGATGGTCTTTTTTCAATACCTGATTCCTTGATAATGACAAGTCATCTTTGCGATACTGCATATTTGATGTGAATCGTGCCTTGTACAATGAGCCATCTTCCTGATCACGCACTTGAGGGCTGGCCCAGGAAGCAGCCTGTCAATTTTAGTTTGTCAACAAATTCAACGTAGTGTTGACTGCGTTGTTTCGTTGTGGAGTCACAAAGAGCCAGGCCTCGCCGTGACCAGGCTGAACGGCAAACAATGAGAACGTCGCTCGGCGAATCCTTGACCGAGACGGATTCAAAGTGTAAAGGACGGGATGCAACATCGGAGGCTTCCCTGCAAAATGACTTTTTGGCCGGGCCGTCCTGCGTTTCGTCCGAATCGCTTTCAGGACCCTTAATTCGCAGCAAGTTCTTGTACTTGCAAGCCCAGGTTGGCTTGCACGCTGTTTCCGGGCCACCACGGCTTTGAGATGGGAGACAATGAGCAGCGACGGCCCGCAGGAGGCTGGGGGGAAGGTACCCCACGAATGGAGTCAATCGGCTGAGTGAGATGGAAAGAGTCGGTGGGTCCAAGTCATTCCCCCGAGGCAAGCTACCAAAGGTGGGAAAGAGCAGCCGCCAGCGGATTTTCCAGCGGCCGGCGCGGTTTCCACACAGTTGGACAGAGCGCTGTGAGTCCGCTGACAGACGACATCCACCACCGCCGAAAAGCTACCTACGCATCCGCCGCTGAATCCACCACAATCTGGGCAAATCAGGCTCGAGAGCTCGGCGGCCTGCCCACCTAAACGGAACTGCCTGCAGGTAGCAATCAACCCGACTCAAGGGGACGGGAGACACGTCTTTCCACCATCACCACACCTCGACTCCTCTCCTTACGACTCTCCTCTTCCTCTCTCTTTCCTCCTCAGACCTTAATCCAGGCCTCCCTCTAACCTTCGATCCCACTTCCAAATTTCGCCATCAAACATACGGAGCCAGGACGAGCATTCACGAACCCGTGCAAAAGCACGAAACCTTTCAACCACATTTTTGCCTCTCGCCTCCCCCAAGGTCTCTCTCTGCAATCAAGACTTCAGATCAAATGCCGTCCGTCGCTGAGGAACACCCCCGACTGATGCTGCCCGGAAGGAAACGCAGACGAGACAACGACGTCAGCGACCTGCAGATACCGGGACCCTTGTACGAGAAGCTCGCCGCCCAATACTCGGCTTCGGCCACGGCCGCCGCCGTCACGACGAACTGGAACGCTGACGGCGCTTTTGGCAGGCCTGTTCAGCAGCAGATACTACAACAGCAACAACAACCAAACTTCTTCCCCCGCTTTCCGGGCAACCACCATAATGACCACCTAATCTTCGAGCATGGCGGCCCTGGGGTCGTCCACGACCAGCACCACAATATTGACGCCGTCCCGAGAAAGATAGCACCTTTGCCCGTGCCCAAGAGGCAGCGCATGTTCGACGAAGAGGACGCAGAGACGGACACTTGGGGCTCCACAGGGACGACATCACCACAAAGACAGCAGCGCCAGAGCAAGTCACCACAACGCAGCGTGCTGCAAGATCAGACCGACGCAGGCAACCGACCAAAGACACCGTCCTCCTCCCTCAGCCCCTGCCACATCTGCCACCGCCGGCCCACCAAAAAATCAGACCTTGACTCCTTCGCAGACTGCCAGGGCTGCGACCAACGCACATGTTATGTTTGCATCAGGGAGTGCCAGGGTTGGCGCAAGGACGGGCGACCCGGCGACAGTGACGCAGAGGAGGAAGAGGCCGCCACAACAGTCCTCTCGCGATCGTTCCACATGGACGATATTGATGACGAGCAGCAACGGCACAGAGATGACAAACAGGCCGGCACAGTGAGGAGAGGACAGGCCGGACAGCAAGCCGGATGGTCTGGCGGTGGACACAGACAGATGGTCTGCAGCCGCTGCTGCATCGAAAAGGGAACCGAAGGCGACGTATGCTGCCTTGGCTGCCTGTCGCGGATGGAATCTGTGTAAAGCCCCTGTCAAAGGGACGGGGAGGGATTCTTTCGATGTTCACAAATTCACAACAAACCGGTTTTAAGATGGGACAAACAACAGGCCGTCGTCATGACTGAAGCACTGGTGGGCGCGCGGCACTGCTAATGAAGGCATGCATTATCGTTTTGGCAAGGGAAATACTTTTTTGGGCAATGCTGAGGCAGCATTAGGGAATCCACCCGAGTGTGGAAGTAGGGTCAATATCAGGAACAAGGGAATGAGGTCCAGGACAGGGCTCCTCACGTAGAATGGAAAAGGCTCAGAGCCCCATCTACCTTAGGTAAATGTAATCATACGACTCGGAAACTCGGAAAATCCAAACAAACATAAGCCCTATCGTGCCTATTGTGAGGTATATTTTATCTACAGTGAGCGGTTGCACCCCACTCAGGGGCCCAAGTTTGAATGAACCACACCCATTCTTGATGGCTTATTATTTGTCACCTTAGCAGACGCAACTTTGATACTGGCGCATGGAAAGCATGCTCTATTTCTCTCGAGTAAGGTATCCCGCCCCTCTAGACCTTCCCCGATCCGAAGCCTATTCTTACAGCCTGAAAAGATATGACGAACTCCGTGCCCCCTCCTCCTTGCCTTTTCTTTAGTTGTATTGCATGTAGCTGGCGGTCGAGTTGAACTTGAGGTTGGCCTTGATAACCTTGTCCACGGCGCTCAGGAAGTCCTTCTCCGTGGCCACCTTTCTGCGAGCACGAATGGCAAACATGCCGGCCTCTGTGCACACACTGCGGAGCTCGGCACCCGTAGCATTGGGGCAGAGACGGGAAATAAGCTCCCATCGGATGTCGCGCTCGACAGACATGCTCTTTGCGTGGATACGCAGGATGTTGGCGCGACCCTCGAGGTCGGGCAGGGAGAACTCGATCTTACGATCAATACGACCGGGTCTCATCAGAGCGGGGTCGAGGGTAGAGGGTCTGTTGGTGGCAAACATAACCTTGATGTTTCCGCGGGCGTCGAAACCGTCAAGCTGCGTAATGAGCTCCAACATGGTTCGCTGAACCTCGTTATCTCCACCGGCGCCGTCGTCGAAACGAGCTCCACCAATGGCGTCGATTTCGTCGAAGAAAATAATGCAAGCCTTCTTCGTCCTCGCCATTTCGAACAGCTCGCGCACCATTCTCGCGCCCTCGCCGACATACTTCTGGACCAGCTCACTGCCGATGACGCGGATAAAGGTAGCGTCCGTTCTGTTGGCGACGGCTCGCGCGCAGAGGGTCTTTCCGGTACCAGGGGGCCCGTACAGCAGGGCACCCTTCGGGGGATCGATACCAAGGTTGACGAAGCGCTCCGGCGAAAGGAGGGGCATCTCGACGACCTCTCGCAGCTTCTCGACCTGCTCCTTTGATCCACCAACATCTCCGTATGTAACGTCAGGCTTCTCCTCGACCGTCATCATCGTAACGCTGGCGTCGATCTTGGGCGGCAGGGGGAGGAGGATCTGGTATTTGTTCCGGTCGACACCGACTCGCATGCCCTCCTCGATATCCGTCGGGCTCACTCTCTCGCCAAGCTGAACGACGAACTTGGCGATCTGCTTGACGTTGATGACATATTTGCTCTTGGAGTCGTCCTTCTCGTCGGGAATGATCTTTGTACACCGTGCGACCTGGAGGGGCTGCTCTTCCGACATTCGTTGCCGATCTGCTGCTACGTCCCAGAGGTGAGGAGGGGCAAGACCCGTGTCGGATTCCTGGTCGAGTCAGTTAGTCTTGGGTCCGTCGACTGGGGGAGGTGCAAGCTACCTTGACGCCAATCTTCTCATCTACACTTGTTTGCTTCTCCTTGATCTGTTGCTCGAGCTTCTTGATGGCAGCTCCATAGGGCGCGGCGCCGTAGGTCTTCAGGACCTGGATATCTCTGGGTATTGTTAGCTGCTGGTGGCAGGCAATCGATCGCCGGCGGGGCAACGCACTCATCGGTCAATGGCGTAATCTTCTTCTCTTCGATCTCGTCGTCTGCGTAGTTCTTCTGGTACTTCTCCCAGTTCTGACCGGTAGCGGAAGGCTAATGCTCTGGTCAGTACCCGGGGCCGGGAAGGTGGGTGCAAGGGACGTACCATGGTGCAGGATGAGGACGAGGCGTCCTACGGCCGGTTCTTTGTTTAAAACGAGTTCGGGGGAGTCCTTGGTTAAGGTGAGATATCGGCGTAAAATCGTGAGGTTCTCGAGTGATCGGGTCGGTCGTCAAGAGTGTGCTGAAGTGCTGGGGTGGATAGGTGGTGATGGAAGACGGTTCCGTAATCCAGGTTGCCTTGAGCTCTAAGCACGGACCACAGATGCGAGGCTGCTGTGGAGCTATGCCGGTTGGGGCAAAATGCAAACAGAGATACCGGGGCAGGAACAACCTGCCGGCCGCTAAAAAATATCCCACCGCTGGGGGGGTTGCTACCTAAGAGAAAGTGGGCGATCGCAAAAGAAGGCGACAGCGGGACAGGGCCACGACGATACCGATACTTCTCCACGCCTGGTTCAGCTTGCGCTTCTGACCTCCATTTCTTCGAAAACAAGTACAACACAAGCAGAATCGTCCAAAATGGCCACAACTGCACCAGCCGCGGCCGCGGGAGGCCCTAGTAATGCTGCTTTCAAGGTACGGCGGGATGCATCCCCTCAGTTACGAAGCTTGGAGAGCTCTTGCTAACATGTTCTCCAGGACAAGGAGAAGCCCGTCGCGGTTCGCTCGTCCAACATTGTTGCTGCCAGAGGTGAGCGATGCCGATGCGACACCTCCCCGAGCTTCACGAAGCAGAAGCTGACCTCCTCCCAGCCGTCGCCGATGCCATCAGAACATCCTTGGGACCTCGCGGCATGGACAAGATGATCCGCAGTGGAAAGGGCGAGACGATTATCACCAACGACGGAAACACGATGCTCAAGAGCATGTCTGTCATGCACCCCACAGCAAAGATGTTGGTCAACCTGTCAGCAGCGCAGGATGTGGAGGCAGGAGACGGCACAACGTCAGTTGTTGTCATCTGCGGCAGCTTGTTGGGTGCCGCCGACCGCCTTCTCTCGAAAGGAATCCACCCCTCCGTGATTTCGGAGTCCTTCCAAAGAGCCGCCGCCGCCGCCGTCGAGGTCCTCCACGACATGTCACAACCCATCTCCCTCACCGATACCGCGTCTCTGCTCCAGGCAGCCAACACCTCCCTCTCCTCCAAGATCGTTTCGCAATACTCCAACATTCTCGGTCCCATGGCTGTCAACTCCGTTGTCAAGACCATTGACCTCAAGACGGCCGATAACGTCGACTTGAAGAACATCAGAATTATCAAGAAGGTTGGCGGAACGATCGAGGACAGTGAGCTTGTGGATGGCCTCGTCTTGACCCAGCCCGTCCTCAAGGGCGCCGGAGGGCCTGCCAGAATTGAAAAGGCGAAGATCGGTCTCATTCAGTTCCAGCTCAGCCCTCCCAAGCCTGATGTAAGGTCCCCCTAAATAACCCTTTTGCAGCAAAATGCTGACCAATCAAGATGGAAAACACCATTCAGGTAAACGACTACAGACAGATGGACAAGATTGTGAAGGAAGAGCGTCTCTACCTTCTCAACATGGTCAAGAAGATCAAGAAGGCCAAGTGCAACGTCCTTTTCATCCAGAAGTCCATCCTCCGCGATGCCGTCAACGACCTGTCGCTGCACTTCCTGGCCAAGCTGGGCATTCTCGCCGTCAAGGATATCGAGCGTGACGAGGTCGAATTCATTTGCAAGTCCACTGGCTGCAAGCCCATTGCTGACGTTGACTCTTTCACGGAGGATAAGCTGGGTTCGGCCGACCTTGTTGAGGAGGTTCAGTCTAACGGAGCCCGCATGGTGAAGGTGAGCGGCGCCAAAGCAACTGGCAAGACCGTCTCCGTCGTTGTCCGTGGTGCCAACTCCCTCATTCTCGACGAGGCCGAGCGTAGTCTGCACGATGCTCACTGCGTTGTCCGCTGCTTGGTGAAGAAGAAGGCCCTCATCGCTGGTGGTGGCGCCGCCGAGATCGAGATCGCGTCCCAGCTGGCCAAGCAGGCACGCTCCCTGACCGGCACGGAAGCCATCTGCTGGAAGGCCTTTGCGGACGCCATGGAGGTTGTCCCCACCACACTGGCCGAGAACGCCGGTCTCAACAGTATCAAGGTTGTCACCGAGCTCCGCCACAGACATGAGCTGGGCGAGAGGAACGCTGGTGTCAGTATCAAGTCCGGTGGCGTCAACACCAACATTTCCAAGGAGAACGTCCTGCAACCGTTGCTGGTGAGCACCAGCGCGATCGAGCTGGCCGCCGAGACAGTCAAGATGATTCTGAGAATAGACGACATCGCCCTTACCCGATAAATGGGGATATGAGTCACGAAATGAAAATAAACAAAATAAAAGGGGATATCCAGGCTTGATGATCATGTACAATACGGCTGCCCTGGCTTGATCACGGTATAGACGTGGGCCTGGGATTGAGGCGTCAAAACTATTAGAAGCTGAGAGCAATTGATCACCAACAGATACCTTTACGAAACTTCAAAATCCAACTTCTTTGGAAGCGGTTTTCTCCACTATGTGTTGATACTCAGTGGCATGCGTGACTCGCCTAATGCTGATATGTGTATCTGTGATCGTGGCCATCCGCCTGCGGGTGTCGTCGACCACGGACAGACGAAGGTCATTGCACCACGTTCATGTTCGGGGGGAGTTTGTGCCTCCCTCCAGACTTTTCGTGCCTGGGAAAGACGTGGACTTGTAGGATTCCAAAATTCACACAAAGTTCTCGGGGACATGGTATCAATGCTGCGCTTTTGCTATTGCTGGTTTAGTGCCTGTTCCGCCGGCGACTCGTCCATCTCATCCTCTTCGAGGTCCCCGGTCACGACCTCTGAGGTGAGAACTCAGTCGTGGACCGTCAACTCAACGTGCTTGCTTTTGGTATGGAACTGGTCGGTCTCTTACGAAAAACTCTCAGTAAAGCCCATGGATGTAATTTGAGGATTACATGCCTGGTCTTCATGGGAGTCTGTTCGGTGCCCTGTCGTCCTCGTCCATGGTGTAGTGGGCGCCTGCATAAAACCCTCTAGCCAGCCTGTGCAAGTGGCTTCGGGAAGCGTGTGAAGCTGTTAAAACTCCATATTCTCAGTAAAAGTTTCCAGCTCTTATGAGTTGAGCAGCATGCATTCGTAATTGGACTGCTTCACTGTTATGGTATACAGGAGAGCGTCATATTAGTGGTGAACCATGACCCTTCGCTGCCCGTTCTTCCGTTCACCCCTGTAGCCAAACACAATTCCTCACTGCATACTTTAAAGCTGGGCGGAACATTTACCAGACTGTTTTGAATATGTCTTCTCACAACCTGTAACACATCAATTACCTATTTCGACAGCCCAAGATGATATGCTTGGGGGCTTCTAGCAAACGAGCATTCCGAACCTGGCGAGAACTAAACCAGCCCAAAACTGTACAGATATTCTCTTTGAGAGATGGATTTGCCCTTCAATGGCTAGAATGGACCGATAGACGAGTTGAAGGTTATGTTCAAGGCGGGTCTTCGAGTATACCTACCTGCAAGCCGGGCTGTTGTCCACCACGCCACATCTTCAAGCCCAAGCTCCCAACAAACCCCCGCCTTAATAAGGGCAGCACTCCATACATAGCTCTCTCCCACTTCCCGTTCATCGTATACAGCCATACCAACCGGAACTCGGCATTATTTCCGTCCTCCTGTGTATGACTCGGTGAAGGGGTGAGGTCTCTCTGATCTCATGGGTGTGCGACTGATGAGCAAGATGCTTCAGCTAGTCTTTATTGGGGCAAGGTATAGACGTTTGAGTGATTTCAAATTTCCTTTCCAGGGCATTCGTTTACGCGCCTACGGAGAAAAATCCAAGGAGGTGGACAATGATTCGTCCAGGTGAAGAGACTTGACACGGCTCATTTGCGAGATTTCATCCGGTCTGTACCAGACGCATAGTAGTGTTCTTAAGTTGTTAAGGGGGATTTGGTAATAAGATTAATCGATGACTGTATTTTTTTGCTACGACCCGCAGAGCACAGTTCTCCCGTCCCCTAGGCACATGCACCGGGAACCAAGGAACTGCCTAGTTTGGAAAGCTAGCAGACATGGTGCAAGTCATGCGATGACAAGCTTCGCAGGTCGGCTCCACACGTTGAGGATGCGGCAACTGTATCTCCCAGGAGCTCCAGATCATGGCCTGCTTCCCTCGTACAGGATATCCTGGCCAATGAACTTAACTCCCGAGAACTGTCCGGGAAAGTCTCTCTAAATGTAGTCACGATGAAGACAGTCTTCAACGGCGGCTCTTAAGCAAGATGGAGCAGATTGTCGAACGATTTACACTGGGCGACTCCTGGCTTACACCAAATCCGTTCAACGTATTTGGCACGTCAGTCATCCTGAACTCCGATGCCAACCCCTAACTTCTGTTAGCTGAGCCCGCCGCGGGATGACCGACCATTTCAGCTGGAACACTCTTCCAAAGACGCGCCGGTCGACTCAGGCGGTTTGACCTCTTATCCAACGGCAGGCTCGACAAGATCAGGATCAACGTCAAGCTAAGGCGTCGGGGCGGACTCTGAAAAGCTAGAGCCATGAACAAAGAGGAATGGTGGGGATGCGGGGAAGGACATTGGACTCTGGCGGAAACATTGACACTTCTCGGTGGGAACAGACCCGTTCAGGAACCAGACATTAGTCGAATCGGGAAAAAAGATCACAATTGGTGCATTGTCTGAATCAGCTCTAGCTCAAGACATGGACAACGCCATCCTTTGCATCGTTTGCGCTGAATCAACTCGGAGCGCATCTATAGAATACATATAACGAGCCAGTACGATCAACTAACTAACAGGCGATACTCCAACCTGCTCTGAGCGTCTCCAATCCCAAGCATTTCTCGCAATTCATTGCGCCGACGACATCAACAAGTCAAGATACCCTCACCACCTCGTTTCTTGCTCCTACCCCAACATGTCCTCAACCGACGCGACCGGCGGCGAGCTGTCGCTCTCCAAGCTCCTCGGGACGCTCACGGCGGTCCTGCACGAGCCCACGTACGTCTTCGTCACCCTCCCCGCGACGGCGGCGACGCCCGGCCTGGCCGACGTCCAGCTCTTCTTCCGGGAGAGCGAGGGCGTCACCCTCGTCCTGACGCGCGACGCCGCCGTCGCGCGCGGGTACGACTTCACCTACGAGAGCAGGATGATCACCCTCGACGTCCACTCGAGCCTGGAGGCCGTGGGGTTCATGGCCGCCATCGCCACGCGGCTGGCCACCAGGGGCATCTCCGTTAACCCCGTGAGCGGATACTACCACGACCACCTGTTCGTGCCGGTGGGCAGGGAGGAGGAGACGATGCGGCTGCTGGGAGAGCTGGCCAAGGAGAACGCGTAGGCCTCGTGCATGGATTCGGGAATGTGGTGTTTGGCTTCGAAGGTTGGGAGTCAAAAGCCAGAGAAGTCTATTTATAGCTGGAGACTAATACAGCCAACGTCAACAACGCATAAGTCTTTCTTGTTGCAACACCCAAACAATGAAGTCGGAGACACAGAAAGTGTGGTCGACGTTTCTGTAACAGGCAGTTTCTCTCGATTGGGTTCGTTGATGTGGTAGAACCAGGACATGCTTTCGAGAGCCGTTGACAACTCAAGAAAGCAACGTTCAGTCATAACAGGAGCCGTGGGGAGCATTCAAATGCCTGAGACTAATCAAGAAGAAAGTCTAAATGCTGGGCAAGTTTCAATTCAGGCCGAATCCATGGATAGGTCTTGTGTCGTGATGCCTCACTGACATTCAAGGCGCCTCCAAACGGTGCTTGAGTTGGATGCTTGACAACACCAGGATGCGCAGAACAGCAAAAAACAGGCAAACAGGGCACTTCCGAGCATCTGAAGAAGCCAAAAACAAAATATGGCCAAAAAATGAATGCTGGTCAATCGCGGACGGGAATTGAGCCCGACGTGGGGGTCGAACCCACAACCTTGAGATTAAGAGTCTCACGCTCTACCGATTGAGCTAGCCGGGCGATTGGAACCCAGCTTGTTGGATGACGATCTCGGCGCCTCGAAGTGACCAAGTTGGAAGGGGAGTTGTGGTTCTGGTGGTCTTGGTGGGTGGAGAGCGAGGGCGCGGGAACCCACAAACTGGGGTCATCCCTCCGGGATTCAAGGAACACCATCATGACTCGACTGAGACGAGCAGACTGGGACCGTCACAGGAGGGTCCAGGCCGGCCAAGCGAGAGAACTGGCAAGTTGAGAGTTGTACAAGGTTTTGTAATTACTGCTATGAGCTACTCCTATGTCCAAGAGCAAATCCCTGTGACCTGCGGACGAATGACGGTTCGTGAGTCTTTCCCGTCTTGCCTTTCCCAACGCCAGAATGGTATATGGATCGATTTGTGTCGATGTGGAAGTAAGAAAAAAGAAGATGTAAAATCCAGCTCAGCTGATACAAAAGAAATTAAGTAAAAGTTCTCTTTTGGGGGCACATTGCACACGTCAATCTCATCCTCTTCGTCTCATACATCATTCAATCTTTTTTATCTTGCTTGCCCAAAGGAGAACTGGTGCGGCGGCGGGCTCTTCACAGGGGCGTCAGCGTAGGCACCTGGAATTGGCACCGCCTCGTAGACGGGCTCGTCAGCGGCCATTGGCGCGTGCTGAGACTGCTCCTGATGTTGCTGCTGCTGAGGAGGGAAGTTCGGCACGGGCCCGGTCGCCGAGGTAGGTGTGAAACCACTCTGGTTGGTCTTGGGCGTCGCCGAGGGGGCCTTGGTCGGGGGAGCCTGGAGCTTGAAGGCGGGCTTGGGCTTGGCAAAGCTGGACTCGGGCTCGACGAAGCGGGTTCCCGGCGTGAAGGGCGAGGCCTCCTCGATGCGGGACAAGTTGTCGAAGGTCTTCTCCGGGTTGCGAGGAGACAGGGCGTACTGCGAGTAAAGGCCGGGGGACTTGAGACCGGGGGTGTTCGGCGCCGACTGAGAGCGAAGCTGGGCGAGGTACAGGTCGGAGCGAGCGCGGTCACGCATGTCCATGGACTTGTGGAGGCGGCGCTTGGTGTAGTAGCGGTAGAAGACGATGCTGTAGAGCAGAACGCAGATGACATCGATGACAATTTCGATGACCATGCAGATCAGTGCCCAGTTCTGGAGTCGGCAGAGAAGGGCGTAGTCGACCTTCTCGCCAAAAACCTCGGCGCGCTTGTTCTCTTTGCAACTCCATCCCCACATGTCCTTGCCGCCGCCGTTGTTACGGCTCGATTGGAAGATGCCGGCGGCGACAGCCCAGAGAACCATGGAGAGGATGAACCAGCCGATAGCGAAGAGAGTGTAGTAAGTTGCAACTTTCTCGGCGCGCTTGTGTCCGCCGCGGCAGTACGCGAGGAAGACACCGATACATACGAGCAGGGAGATGGAAGCCACTGCGAGTCGTCAGAACGGGCAGTTTGGTATCAGAGGTTATGTTGCACTCACTGGTGATGACGAGAACTTGAGGCCAGATGGCAGTGCCTTCAGCCCAAGGCGGCAAACCGCTCTGGGCAGGAAGACGCCTGGTAGCGTTGAAGATTTGCAAAGTGGCAGCAATCATGGAAATGATGATCAAGCTGCAGCTGAAGTTAACGCCACGAAGGGCGAACTTGGCCATACGGACACGGGTCTTGATTTTCTATAACAAAGTGTTAGTGACATTCGACGTTCAGATGACGGCAGATGGCGTACCAGATCGCGAGCTTGTTCCTTGTCGGTTGCTGCTTCACGCTTCTCCAGAATATCCTCCTCTCGGAAAGTCGGGCTGAGAGGGTTTTCGATCTTGCGTGCTGGTGTGCCCGGCACCCTCATGGCGCTCTTGAGTGGTGACCTCGGAGTCATGGGGACGGCGACGGACTCGCGGTTGTCATTGTTGCCGATGTAGCCGAATCCAATGTCGCCAGGCTGAGACTGAGGTACCTCTGACCTCTGAGGGGGGTCGGCGAAGGGCGATCGAGTGCCCTCAACTGGGGAGTGAACTGATGTGGCTTCCGCAAAGCGAGGAGTACGAGGGGGCTTCAGCGATGAGGTGGATGAAGAGGAGTCGGTGGAAGGCGATCGGGTGGGTGCCAGATTCAGAGCGGCAGGCCGCCTCTTGTCTTCTAGGAGTGATGTCAGCATCATGGTTGAAGCATCGATCCTGGGACCAAAGACATACCTTGGGGAGACATGGTTGTGTGTGTGTTTTTGGGTCTGTGTCTCCGGAGACGACAGAGAACAAGAGATGTGTGTCTAGTATATAGGAAAGGCAACCGTGAACTTGGGTCGCTGACACAAGGGACCAACTCGGAACATGCAGCAGATGTGACGATCAAGGCAGTAATGAAGCACGATAGGAATCAAAAATGGCGAGACCAGCTGTCGGAAGGGAGGAGCAAGAGGACCAGCAGGCCGGTTACTCGGGGGAGCTGATGGTTTTGAATTGGCGCCGCCGCAGCTCAGACCGGGAGGCAAGGCCCTTTCACTGCATGGGGAGATCAGCACGGTGTAAGTGGGACGAAGCGGGAATGGGAATTCCTACATGTAGCGTGGTAGGGTAGGATGGCGCGAGTTGAGCAGGCTTCTGATAGGTGAGCGGCCGAGTTCCAGGCCGGCGATTCGGTCGTGATGGAAATAGACGCCCACGAGAGTGGACGGGGTGGCGCCGAGCTTTGGTTGGCTCGATGCTGCAAGAGCTGTCCTAGAAACTCGCCTGTTCCTGGCTGGCGGGTACTAAATCGAGCGGAGCGGTTTGACGGCGACTACTGTTGCGTGATAGCTGCCCCTTGAGATGAGATATCATGAAGAACAAGAGAAGACGTCCGCTTGGATCAACAGAGACGAGAGCAACCTGGAGGAGGAGAAGAAGGCAAAAACAGCGCGGAAGAACTTTCAACAAGGGCAAGAACTGCGCAGTTTTCCCAAGTGCTGGACGAATATAGCATGTCCAAAGCAACCCCAAAAGTCCATGGAGAGGGGAAAGAGAGGCGAAGAGGAGGAGCATGCACACTTGTCCGTCTCCCACAGTTACCGACGTACCTAGCTGACCGCGTACATACAACACACAGCAACTGACTGCCCTCGACAGAGCTTACTGGAGCTTGGCGGCACTTGTCGTTGCATCCGCATGGTTCGACGATGCACGTAAGGATGGTGATTGGACATGGCTGTTCAAATTGAGAGGAGGCCGGGCAGCAGCAACGGGGAGCACAAAGATGTGGTTGGACGGATGAACCCTTGCTCTTGATTGACCACCGGCGCCAACTCTTCCAAATCGACAAGTCGAACCCTTGCTGCCGCCCGCCTCCCCTGTCGCTCAGCTGCAGACATGATAGGTTCGAGAGCTGCAGGCGCGCCGGAGACCACATGCTTGCACTTTGGCGCAAGAGCACAAGGCCAATCAGGGCCCAGAAGTGCGTGATGGACGTCCAGCCACATGCAGCCCGGGCGGTAAGCAGAAGATGGGGGAGGAATGGGTGAATGGCAAACAATGGTCACAACGCATGGCATGGCGCGGCCTTTTTTGTCTCTTCGCTTTGGACTCCTCACTCCAGTCACCCGAGTCTTTCCTGGCTTTGAACCTGAGTCCTGAGGCAGGTCCTGATCTTTGGGGGGTTGAGCCGAGCGGGCGTCGTCGTCGCTGCGTGGGTCTTCGAACCATCTGCCCGCCTTGGCTTTTTGTGAAGCTTCGACACGGCTTGACAGGTCGAGTGATGGATGGTGTGCACAGTCTCGCTGTAGCGTGTGATATACGGCGTCGCTGTAGCCGTGGCAATCACCCTCGTCTGCCACCCTCACCGGCGGCCCCAAAATCTGACGTTGGCAATGCCGGGATTCTGGGTAACTGACAATCGCAGGCAAAGTCCGGGCGACTCGGTCGATGTGTCTTCTTCGTGCACAAGTGTGACGAGGATTGCGCAGAGCCTTGCTGTGCAGGTTGACTACCGGCGATCTGTGAGATGGCGCCGGCAAAGAATAGCTTTTGAACCGGTGGGCCCTACCACAATCTTCGTGTGGGGGTGTGACACTATTTGAAAACACTGTTTAAGCCACATTTACAGTGCCTACTTTGCACTGGGACACAATTGGAAGAACCGTGGGAAAAGATGTGAATAACCTCAACCGGCAAAGAATAGCACGTCGTAAAGCCGGGGCATTTCTCCCGATTAGCTGCCATTCTGAGGAATGACCTTGGCGCCCTCTGGGCTGTCAGCCGTCAGCGATCGACCTTGCACCGTACAACGTGGCAGGCACCTTTATTAAGGTGTGTGGCCTGGCCCGTGTCCGCCGTCTTTTCCTTGCTCGTCCGAACCGAAGCCAAGTGAGTGCCTGTGCCGCCCATTTAACCCTCCCTCTCCGCTCAAGTTTAACCCGCACTATTTTTAGTCGGATGGGCCAATCAGAACAGAATCAAAGAGAGAGGTGGGTTACCTTGGCCTATTTTTACCCAAATTCGAGCTTCTCCCGCGCTGCTACCGCAAGCCTGCGTACGGCACAACTTCAAAGCTGGATGACGGGATGGCTGATGATGGCATGTGTCTTCTGCGGCGTAGAACTTCCTCATGGAAAAAGTGAAATGCTCCGCCGGGCCCCGGCGTGGCACTGCTTCCCGCGGCCGCGTGGTCGCCTGGCCGCCGAGAGCCAGCCTGGCCGTCAGGAACGGGACGTAATCTTCCGACAGTGATACCATCTATTGCTCATTCCTGAAACCATGCAATAGATTGAAGACCGAATTTTCTGTTCCAATCAGCCATCCGGATCCCACTGTCCTGCAGTCGAGGCACGGCACAAGTGGCAGGTGAGGGCCGCAAAAGCATCTTTTTTACGTCTCGTGGAAATGAAACCAGATGTGGTCCTTGAGGAAATCTGCTGAATCTGAAGACAGCAGTTGTGCCTATTGGAGAGAATTGGCAGAGACGAACACCAGGACACTGGTGGTTGAAACTTGGAAAAAAGAATGATTCGGTTGGGTGCTTTTAAAAAGATGGAAATGAAGAATCAGAAGAGACTTTTCGCGACACAAGGGGGAAGTGGCCGAGAGAATGCAAGGCTGAGAAAGATTCACCACCATCGTCCAACCTCGTTGAGACAGCCCGCATCCGCTAAATTAAGGCAGGCTACCTTTTTGCCCAATGTTCAAGGAACATTAGAGTTGCCAGAGCTTGAGCACTCACCACCATTTGGGCATTCACTGTAGCCCCGGTTCAGCCGATAAAAGCCCGGCGGGGCACTTATCGCCTTATCAGGCCCGAAAGGGTTAGCGTCGACTCACACTTCGACTGCACAGAAATTCGATTCGACACTCAGCGAGGCAAAATATTCGACCGCTCAACCTCGACGTCACGAAACCCACGAACTGAGGCCCCCATCCTCCTCTCCGGCTACCGTCGAAAACAGCCAGGCAATTTCTGAATCAGAAGGCGATACAAATTCCAAGAAATTTGACGCCCCTACGCCGGTCGAAAAGCTCTAGACAAGTTACCCCGCCATCAACCCAACCCGTCGCGACAATGTCTGCCAACGGCGATCCCAAGTACGACGACATCGAGTCGGAGTCTGACTCTGGCGAGTCTGTGGAGGAGCAAACCGAGGTTACCGAGGAGAAGCCCATCAAGTCGGCGCTCAAGAAGTCGTCGAACCCTGTCACCGCCGACAACACAGTCCAGCGCCCTCCTCTGCCCCCGCAAACCGATCCCAAAGACCTCGACGTCAAGACCCTCACTCCTCTCACCCCCGAGATTATCGCCCGCCAAGCGACAATCAACATCGGCACCATCGGCCACGTCGCCCACGGAAAGTCCACCGTCGTCAAGGCCATCTCCGGCGTCCAGACCGTCCGTTTCAAGAACGAGCTGATCCGCAACATTACCATCAAGCTTGGATACGCCAACGCCAAGATCTACCAGTGCGACAACTCCGAGTGCCCTCGCCCGGGATGCTTCAGGAGTTACAAGAGTGAGAAGGAGGTCGACCCCCCTTGCGAGCGCGAGGGATGCAGCGGTACCTATAGATTATTGCGCCACGTCTCGTGAGTACAGACCACCGCAGAGAGCTTACCCCGGAATCGTGAATGCAAGGTGGCTAATAATGCTCCACTTAGTTTCGTCGACTGCCCCGGTCACGATATTCTCATGAGCACCATGTTGTCGGGTGCCGCCGTCATGGACGCCGCCCTGCTGCTCATCGCCGGCAACGAAACTTGCCCCCAGCCCCAGACCTCCGAGCACTTGGCTGCCATTGAGATTATGAAGTTGGACAAGATCATCATCCTGCAAAACAAGGTCGATCTTATGCGCGAGGAGGCTGCCCAGCAACACTACCAGTCCATCCTGAAATTCATCAGAGGTACCGTTGCCGGAAAGTCTCCCGTCATTCCCATCTCTGCCCAGCTCAAGTTCAACATCGACGCCGTCAACGAGGCCATCGTCAACACCATCCCCGTCCCCCCTCGTGACTTCACCCAGGACCCTCACATGATCGTCATTCGATCCTTCGACGTCAACAAGCCTGGTGCCGAGATCGACGACCTGAAGGGTGGTGTCGCCGGTGGTTCCATTCTGCACGGTGTCCTCAAGCTCGGCGACGAGATCGAGATCCGTCCCGGTATCGTCACGAGAGACGACAAGGGCGCCCTCAAGTGCACGCCCATCTTCAGCAGAATCGTCTCTCTCAACTCCGAGTTCAACGACCTCAAGTACGCCGTCCCTGGTGGTCTTATCGGTGTCGGTACCCGCATCGACCCTACCCTCTGCAGAGCCGATCGTCTTGTTGGTTTCGTCCTGGGTCTCAAGGGCCGCCTGCCCGAGATCTACAGCGAGATCGAGGTCAACTTCTATCTGCTGCGCCGTCTCCTCGGTGTCAGAACCGCCGACGGCAAGCAGGCCAAGGTCGCCAAGCTCACCAAGAACGAGGTCATCATGGTCAACATTGGTTCCACGTCGACCGGTGCCAAGGTTGCCGCCATCAAGAACGATGCCGCCAAGCTTGTCCTTACCAGCCCGGCTTGCACGAACATCGGCGAGAAGGTCGCTTTGTCGCGTCGTATCGAGAAGCACTGGCGTCTGATTGGTTGGGCCACCATCGCTGCGTAAGTTTACTTCGAACCCCCTTACTTACTTCCTATTACTAACCCGCCTCAGTGGTGTTACCCTCGAGCCCAGCACCGCCTAAACTGGCAACGAATCCAAAAAACCAAATCTCAAAAGCCCATTCTTCAGCATCACAGGAGTCTAAAAAGAATCAGTCTGGTAGAGCCATTGGGGAATAGGGGAGGCGATGGCATTTTTTGAGTACCAGGCGGGTAATGAATGCTCATGACAGGACACCAACCGCGTAGACTTTGATGTGGCCATGAAGGTTGGGGAAACTCTCGCAATTCGAGGTCCACTTGGGCGGAGTGTTGCGGATTCACAGGTAAAAAAATACGCAAAAGGAACCTAGACGGTGTATGCTGGTAGATAGGCCCAGAAGATGAATGAGCCCAATTCTTCTATTATCATTTCCTGACCTTGCGTGCATGCTTGACCAGGTTCTCTATCACGCCTTCGAAGGCCTCCCGATCTCCTATCTTTTCGTCCGTCTTTTTCGTCCAGTACTCCAGCACTTCCTTGGCCGTACCCTCCATTGCTTGCAATTTGGCGACATGCGCTTTGAGCTCCTCGTCCGTCATGCCGTTCAGCGCCTCTTCTGTTGTCGTGCAGAGCTGTTTGGCGGAGACGAGGTCCAAATCTGGGACAGGCGGCGGGCCCTTCTTCTTCTTGGATGCCGACGGCTTCCCTTGAGAGTCGACCGACGTAGTTGATGCGTTGGCTTCGGACTGGCGTACCCGCGACACTGAGCGGGAGTCTGAGGACGTCCGCGGGGAGCCGGACGAGTTGACCTGCAGCGACGGCAGCACAAGCTTTTTCTGCTTGGAGGCCGGGAGAATCTCGTCCAGGTCGACCGGCACGCCGAGAGAGACAAGGAATAGACGCCGGATGCGGGAGCGGATCCAGTCTGGCGGTGCTAGCGGCGGTGGAGCCACTAACTGTGACCAAAGCGACGCGCTCCGTTGTGTGAGGAAGATGGGGTTCTCTTTTGTTAACGGTGGAGGTGATGATACGTCGAGGTCTTCTGGGGGAAACAGGGTGTTGAGATAAGGGTCGACGGCTTGTAGCACATCTTCGCCGTCCAGACCTTCGAAGTCGGGTATAGACTTGTGAAACGCAGGTTAGCCCTATTGTCTGTTGGTGACTCTACGTGCGGCACTCACGAAGGGTAATGACGGGATTTGCGGTATGTTCGGTGCGGGCGCCGGGGTAGGAGCCTCAAAATCTGGTTCTTGGAAGCCATCCTCAAAGTCGTCAAAGTCACCGTCCGCCTCACCACCCTCTTCGAAGTCGTCAAAATCGTCACCAAAATCGTCGTCATCGCCCTCCCCGTCTTCTCCACTAGGTGCTGGTGCGAGGCTGGCACTCGAGGGGGCGGATGAGAGGGCATTCTTGGATGGCTTCCGCCTCATTCGAGGCGAGCTTGGGGGGGCGGAGAGCGCAGGTGATACGGGTGGGACATCTACGAAAAGACGCCCAGGTCAACGACGAATGCTCTTTGAATTGCAGGGATCTCTACATCGTACCGGAACTGCTGCCGCCCTCGGTCTGGCCTTCCGGCTTGAGGACCAAGTCGGCCGGGGCATCTGCCTTACGCTTCTCCTCGTACTCCTCTGAATGCGGCCCTGACGAGCCGGGGACCTCCTCGACGACGGTCTTGGGGATCGGCTGCCCGCCCGGCGTCGTCGGCCGGCCATCATCTGAAGATGGTTCGATGCTCTTCTTCTCCTGAATGGCAATCTCATCCGGCTCGGCGTCGCCCTCCCTCATGCGGTAGGCCTCCGTGCCGGGTACCTCGCCGTATGACGGTTCGTCGTCGACCTTCTCTACGCGGGTCTTGGGGATCGGTGACATTCCCGGGCTGAGGGGAGCGGACTGCGCATCGGAGAAGTGATCTTCTGAGTCGGAGGAGTCGGCTAGCGGACTGTTAGAGGACGAACCTGGTACGATCGTCAAGGGAGAGCGGTAACAAGGGGGCTTGCCTAGGTCGTGAGCGCCAGGGTCGTTAGTTCCAGACCGCTTGGGCGGCGAAAGCGATTCCTCGTCCTTCATGATTCGAATCGGTTGTGGCGCCAATTGCGAGCTTTTAGGAATTATTCTTGAACGATGCAAGAAGGTAAACCAGCTAAGGAGTAATCGATGATGGTAGAATAGGGAGTGGGTGTGGAGGGGGGAACCTGTCGATTAGCGGATACGTAATGTGTGGGCCAGAGAGTGAGGTGCAATGTCCCCAGATTTCGAGTTTGGGCCCTTCGAAACTCTTTGGAGCAAGAAAATTGAAGCTGGCTGGCGGCACCTAAGAAGATTAGAAAGAACAACCTTCTTGGGCAAGGAGGTAGACCACAAGGCAGGCTCGGGGATGGCATCAGGAACCTGTGCAGCTGTAGCAGCCCGCCAAGCATCACGTGGGACAAGCCCCGCTAATTCCGCGCTAGTACCTATCTGTAGGTCTAGGTGAGTCTGTAAGTAGGTCACCAGTCCCTGATCCTGGGCAGGTACAGCGCGCCAGTCGCGTGGAGGCAGACCTGAAAGGCTGGAGCATCACAAAAAAAAGCTTCCAGCCGTTGTCAACAGCTACGCTTCCACCCGACAACCAGCCCAAGCATCCGTCGCAGTTCTTCCGCACAGCTCGACACACATCAAGCCACTGCTTTTGACGACAAGTTAATTTTCTAGGGGTCGATTCGCACCCCAATGCGACGATACTGAACTGCAGGAGCCCAAAGTCTTCGACCAAAGCACCTTGCGACTCGCAGTCAGCGAAGCATCGTAGAGCAGCCAACATCTAGACACACCTCCCGATCGACCCACGAAGCTCCGATACAATGTCTTTCAGCTTCGGAAACACGGGCACTCCGACGTCGAACAGCGGCTCGAACCCGACGACCTCTGCGCCAGCCTCCGGAGGCCTTTTCGGCGGTGCCGCTGGCGGAAGCACCCCCAGCTTTTCTTTCGGTAACCTGGGCGGCGGTGCATCTGGAGGAGCGGCCGCTGGCTCGAGCAGCAGCACTCCTGCTGCTGGCGGATCCCTCTTCGGTGCGAGCACTGGTCAGAAGCCAGCCGGCGGACTATTTGGCAGCAACACTACGACCGCGTCTTCGGGAACGCCCGCTGGAGGGCTCTTTGGAGCAAAGCCTGCGGCCGGCGCATCTTCCACCCCGTCTGGCGGTCTGTTCGGAAACACGAGCTCGAGCACGCCTAGCACATCTGCGCCCGCTTCGGGAGGTATGTTTGGCGGCGGTAACACAAGCAGCACTCCCGCTGCCTCTGGTGGAGGTCTCTTCGGAGGAGCCGCCGCATCTAAGCCTGCGAGCCTCTTTGGAGGTGGAAACACTGGAAGCCCCGCGCCTTCTGGTGGTCTGTTTGGACAGAATGCTTCCGCAACTTCTTCAACAACCCCAGCTCCTGCTGCCGGAGGACTGTTTGGCGGTCTGAACAAGCCTGCATCCGGTACGCCGGCTTCCACGGCCACCCCCGCGAAGCCTGCTTTCGCAATGGGAGGATCAACCACACCGGCCGGAGCACCACCGACAGGCGCAGCTAAGCCTGCAGCTGGCGGCCTCTTCGGCGGCGCGACAGCTTCTGGCTCCGCCGCCCCGTCCCCATTCGGTGCTGCGGCTGCCAAGCCGGCAGACAGCAGCAGCGCCGGCGGCCTCTTCGGCGGTGCCGCTCAGTCCAAGCCTGCTTCGACGGCTCAGCCGGCCACCGCGGGAGGCCTTTTCGGCGGACAGGCGCAACAGCCTGCTGCCAGCGGTGGCCTGTTCGGTGCCCAGAAGCCGGCGGCGGCAGCGGCTCCCAGTTCAGGTGGTCTCTTCGGCCAAGCTGCCGCCACTACCACTTCTGCCCAGCCTGCCTCGACGACAGCAGCGGCTCCCGCTGCCGGCACGGCCCCTTCTCTCTTTGGAGGTGCTAAGCCTGCTACTCCTACCACCGCAACCCCCGCTACTGGGGCTGCCGGGGGTCTCTTTGGCAACGCGGGGTCCACCCCGGCTGCTTCAACAACACAGGCCGCCTCCGGCGCCGGAGGTCTCTTTGGTGGTGCTAAGCCTGCTACTACATCTGCCACTTCGGGTGCGACTGCCGCTCCTTCCTCTCTGTTCGGTGGCCAGACCCCCGCTCCCGCCAGCAAGCCTGCGGCTGGGGGGCTGTTCGGAAGCACACCAGCAGCCAGCACGTCCCAGCCGGCGTCTACCACTGCGGCGACTGCACCAGCATCTACACCGGCGGCGGCCACAACAACCGCGACTCCTGGAACCACTGCCACTGCCGCCGGCGGTCTGTTTGGGGCCAAGCCTTCCACTCCGGCAGCCACAACAACTCAAACCACTACTGCCCCCGCAACCACTGCGGCTACGACCGGCACTTCAAATGCTCTTGGTGCCTCGACTACCGGACCAACCTCCCAGCTGCCACGCTTGAAGAACAAGTCTATGGACGACATTATCACCCGGTGGGCCTCAGACTTGTCCAAGTACCAGAAGGACTTCAAGCACTACGCCAACCAGGTCGCCGACTGGGATTTGGGCTTGGTTGACAATGGCGAGAAGATCCAGAAGCTCTACCTCAACACATTCGAGGCTGAGAAGGCAAGCCACGAGATCGAGCGTCAGCTCCAGGCCGTTGAGAGCCAGCAGGACGAGCTTGAAGAGTGGTTGAATCGCTACGAGTCCGAAGTGAAGGAGATGTTCTCCCGCCAGATGGGTCAGGGCGAGACTCTGGCTGGCCCCGACCAGGAGCGCGAGCGCACTTACAAGCTCGCGGAGAAGTTGACCCAGAACCTCGACGAAAAGAGCAGAGATTTGTCCAAGATGGTCAAGGAGATCAACGACATTTCTGGTACTCTGAGCAAGGGCACCAAGCCCGAGGACCCTGTAAGTTGTTTTGTTTCTCAGTCGCAGACTCATTTGCTAATAAGTTGCCAGTTGAGCCAGATTGTCCGTGTTCTTAACGGCCACTTGTCGCAGCTGCAGTGGATCGATACCAACGCGGCATCTCTGCAGGCCAAGGTGTCTGCCGCCCAGAAGGCGAACAGCAACCTGGGCAGCCAATATGGAGCCCCGGAGACGGATGCGGCAGAGAGCTTTTACCGGTCTTACATGGGTCGGCGTTAGGGACTAGGATTGAGCTTTTAATATTTTTACGGTAGCACACGACAGAACTGGGAATTGACATGAAGACCTCCAAATCGGAGAGTAGTTGATGGCTCAAGCCAAGGACTTTGAAGTTGCTCGCATTGAGACGGATGATGGGCACTCGGGAGTGCCCCCCCAAATGTAGATGTACACTAGCCTTAGAATGTGATGAACAAGCGGTGTTGACAAGATAGCTTGCGATTTCGATGAGTGATTTGTTACACACGCGTGCGGCGGCAGCTAGATGCGCCGGCTCCTGCGGATATCAATCTTCCTCCCGCTTCGGTCGTCCCGGTTCTCTCCCCGCTCTCAAAATTACGGCCGGCTTTGTGATGGACGCCAATGACGCTGATTTAGTTGTGCTCTCCGCCCTGCTCCTTGGTGATCTCGTCGCTGTGAGAGGAGCATCATAGTTAGCTAAAATGTTGTTTTTCTTTTTCTTTCACGATGCAAACCAGACAAGGGCAACGTCATTCCTCGGGTACGAACATGTGGTCAGAGAGCTGCTTCAGGTGGGCCTGCTGCTCGGCGAGCTTCTTCTTGAGCTCGAGGAGCTTTTCCTTCTCGCGCTGGCGGATGGCGAGGTCCTCAGCAGCCTTCTCACGGCGCTGGAAAGCGTCACTGTGGTAGGGAAATGTCTCGTGTCAGCTTCAGCTTTCTCATAAGACGCGGTTTTTATGGACCCGATTGCGAGTTGCAATGGGTTGCTTAACAGAGACGTCGGGAAAGCAGACTCACCCTTGACCTCCGAGCTTGGGGGGAGCTCCAGTGTCGCCCGCGGCCATGACTCGGGTGGTGGTGGTGAAGGTAGCTCTGGAAGCAAAGGTCAAAGGACGGGCGGCGGCCTTGGTGACAGCGACGCGGAGCATTTTGGCGGTGTTTGGAGGGGTGATTTGGAGGTCGGATGTGGTGCAATTGGCAGAATTGGTTTTGTAGTGGTGGAAGATGGGAGTGTTTCTCAGCGATGACGATGGTGCTAGAACCGCCGGGTTTTGTGATAGGCTGGAATGTGGAGAGGTGCGCGGGTGGTCGGTGCTGACGAGCGGCGGAGCACGGGGGAAAGGGAGATCTCGGTGCTGGTTAAATGCGCCATTGGGTTCTTTGCGTCCTAGAGGGCCCCAGGAGGTGAGACTACGGACACTACGGGCTACGCTGCCATGATCTGATCCTTGGAACGAACCCGAGGAGGGCCCTGGAGGCTGGCGGCCTTGGGAGCTCTCATGCTCTTTACCCGAGTACGGGATTGTGACACGTCATTTTCAGCGGAGAGTCAGGTACTCTGCTAACATGGAGCCTGCCGGCATTTCTCGGCTTGGTTGCTCGGTGGGCAAAGGGACGGGGACGAGGCGATGTTTTTCTTTCCTCAGGCCACCGGCCAAGTCACCTGCTTGCGGCTAGATGACGCCGCTTGCCTCCTCCAGTTTGTTTAACGTGAAATTGGATGTAATGCGCCAGCAGAGTCTTGGGATGCTGCGCAGACGAGGTGGTCATCGAGGGCGCATCAGGATATCATGACGGTGCCGCGCTGGGACGTTGACAGCATCTTTCCCTTCTTGCTCGGTTCGTGCTCAAGAGTCATCGTCCGCGTGACGTGCTCTGCCCGGCTTGGATATGACTCCAGGACAGACGACGAATGAGGTAGACACGGGTGGAATCGCGCAGTAACCTAAAGATTCCCCATAGCAAAGTATCGTGGGCTGCCGCCCGAGAGCAGCAGCAGCCTTACCGGCGTGGCTATCTCCGGCAAGGCTGAATCTCGGCCACGACTGGGATGTCCCCCGGGCGCTCGGGGACGAGGGCAGAGATTCGGGCGATCTGTCTCTTCTGCCAGTGGTGCGACGGCCTGCGTCTTTGTCTCGCGAGGTGAGGTACACTTTAAGTGGAGAGGGGAGGCGGCCTGCGGTGGCCGCGCGTGTGTAAGTGCTGCCTCCGCCGAGCTCACAGAGCATACGCGGGGACGATAACCTCACAGTAAAGGTGCGAGACAGGTGCGGATGGTTTGGCCGAGCCTAGGCCTAGGACCCAGAGAGGTAGGCGCTACCGAGAAGGCACGGGCTAATATTATATGGTTCAAACGGCACTGCCACTACCAACTCCAGGCAAGGCAGCGGGACTGCACAAGTGCCTGAACTCAAAGGATGGCACCGATGGGCACGGAGGAAGGCGATTGCATGAAAAGAAGGGACGAAGTGGGATGGGAGGACGGGAAGGAGGGGTTTGGCTTCGGTTTTTGGGTATTCGGGGTCCTGCCGCTTGACTAAGGTAAGGCACGTTAAGGTGGCAGCAGCAGAGGACGGAGACGCAACTTGGCCTGGAAAGTGAAGCAACTCTCGCAAGACAGTGGAGGGCAGTGACGTGATTCAAGCGCAGCGATTAGCAGCGATTAGCAGCAGCAGCAGCAGCAGCAGCAGCAGCAGCAGCAGCAGCAGCAGGAGATGAGGTAAGAACCGTCATGTCAAGTCGTCGTCCCGCCGGTGCCTTGGATTGGAGCCAGGTGGTGCTTGTCCGGCTCCCGCCTTTCAAGCCGACAACACTGGGGAAGGCGCCGCGCCGGGGAAGGTGATCCACGCAAAACAGTGGAAGGTACCGTCGTGTATCCCCCCACCTTCTCTGTCGCAGACTCAGGTTGGGAGGAGGTGCATCTCAGCCGCAGCGCACAGCCGCGACACCTGGCGCTCCGGGCTCCTGCCTAGGTACTGCCGTAAGGTATTACCTACCTACCTTCCCCCCCGGGGCGACTGGATTCACGTGAGCCGGCCATTCCAGGGCTAGCACGCCCAAAAACACAAGGGCACCTGCTACAGTGGATGCGCGAAAGGGGATTGGCTGGGCCCGTCCCAGTGTGCTTGCCCATTCAGGCCAGCCAGTCAAGTCGGGTCCCGTTCCCAGTCCCAGTGCCAGGCCCAGTCAGTCGCCTTGTCTTGCCCGGGGCCATGCATTGTGCAGTCCAGAGCCCCTTCCTCAATTTCCATCCATCACCTTTTCGTCTCATCAACTTTCCCAACTTCAAAACTCTCGCACTACCTTAGCAAACGTCCACACACCCGCCTCGATTTCCCCTTCGTCACGCTCCCTTCCCCTGCTCCGAACCTTTCGAGTCTCGACACGGGAATCAACCATTGTCTGCTATCCATCGTTCCACCAGAACATCCCCGCCGTCCTCAAAACATCGCACCAAGGTACGTGGTCCCCTCCCCCCATCCCCCCGTGCCCCCTCTGTCGTCATCGCATCCCTCGCCGCAATCTCCTTCCACCGATCCCCAACAACCGCCCTCGGCCAGTATCGGGCGACCGCGCCTCGACGATGCCGTCTCTGCCTCGCCCTGCCCCCGATTGATCCTCTCAACAAGCCTGCGCGCCCTATCTTGGCCCGTCAGGCGCGAAACCCCACCAGGAGCGGGGAGCCTCATCCAAGTGATGAAGTCAGCGAGGCGCATACGCCGCGACTCGCCCTATCCCGCCTCAATTTCCTCGTCCGCGCTGCCAACATCAACTTGCCCGCCGCTGCACCTCTGCCTTCAAAATTACCTTGCTTCACCACCTCGAGCGCATTTTTGCCGTCGCCGCCGTCGCCCACACGTGCTAACTAATCTCGCCTGTTCCAGATCACAACCGCCACAATGGGTCACGAAGATGCTGTGTACTTGGCCAAGCTTGCTGAGCAGGCTGAGCGCTACGAGGGTATGTGGTATCCGCCGTCCGACGCCGATGGAATATGCTGATGATTGGGCCCCCAGAGATGGTCGAGAACATGAAGATCGTCGCCTCTGAGGACCGTGACCTGACCGTCGAGGAGCGCAACCTTCTCTCTGTTGCCTACAAGAACGTCATCGGCGCCCGCCGTGCCTCCTGGAGAATCGTCACCTCCATCGAGCAGAAGGAGGAGTCCAAGGGCAACTCTTCCCAGGTTGGCCTGATCAAGGAGTACCGCCAGAAGATTGAGGCCGAGCTCGCCAAGATCTGCGATGACATCCTCGACGTTCTCGACAAGCACCTCATTCCTTCCGCCAAGTCTGGCGAGTCCAAGGTCTTCTACCACAAGATGTAAGGATGAACGTTGAACCCGGCCGGTAGGGATCAGCGCTGATTACGTGAACAGGAAGGGTGACTACCACCGCTACCTCGCCGAGTTCGCCGTTGGCGACCGCCGCAAGGACTCCGCCGACAAGTCCCTCGAGGCCTACAAGGCTGCCACCGAGGTTGCCCAGACCGAGCTGCCCCCTACCCACCCCATCCGCCTCGGTCTCGCCCTTAACTTCTCCGTCTTCTACTACGAGATCCTCAACGCCCCCGACCAGGCTTGCCACCTTGCCAAGCAGGCCTTCGATGATGCGATTGCCGGTGAGCAGTATTGCTGCGTTTTTGATATTCATGTATCGCTGACAGCTTTTCTGCAGAGCTCGACACCCTTAGCGAGGAGTCTTACAAGGATTCGACTCTCATCATGCAGCTGCTCCGTGACAACTTGGTAAGATTTCATAGTTTGATATCTAAAAGCATGCATGCTAACAACACACTTAGACTCTCTGGACCTCTTCCGAGGCTGAGCCCGCGGCGTCAGGCAACGCTGAGGCTGCCGCACCCAAGGAGGAAGGTGCCGCCGAGGCGCCGGCTGCCGCCGCCTCTGAGGAGCCCAAGGCTGAGTAAGGGGTTGGTTACGTAGCATTCTGCAAACCTGCGTTCATCGCCGGAATTGGGTGGACTGGTGTCTACGGAGTGTGGACTGGAGATTTCGTTTTTGCGAATCGGCATCGTTTAGGCAATACACACAAGAATTGTGAAGGGGTTGATTTTTCCTAGCACGGGACTAGCTGAGGGCTAAAGAAGAGCATTTTGGAGGTCGACTGCACCCACGTTTGCTTTTTTAGACTCTAATGCAAGACCGTCTGGACAACAACAAAAAAAGACTAAAATTGCTTTCAAGAAGCACATCCGGCAGCTGGTATCCTGGCAAAATGAGTGATTGACAACGTGGGTGTGGTGAAAACCGTCAGGAGTGGTAGATGCTAAAGTCACGGATGAATGGCTGGGCCTAGGGATCTGATGATACTTGAATTATTTTGGTTCTCATTGTGGCTGCTCACTCATCCACTATGGCGAAATGGACCTTCATCCACAGACTGCAGTCTTGACAACCGACGAGCAGTTCCCCGTTCTCCCCCGCCTCCTCCAGATCTGTCTCCGTGAACAGGAAACCTCGGGGGTTGCCACACCTGCAGCTGCGATACCAGCACTCCGGCCCCTCGTCAAACTCCAAATCGTCAAGGTCCACGTTCTCGATACCAGTCTGGAAGGCCTGCTCGCGCTTCAGGCCCTGGTTGTTGGGTGCCAAGTCCAGGGACCGGTCGTACTCGGCCTTCAGCTTCGGGTCGGAGAGGACCTTGAAGGCGGCAGAGATTTGGTCGATTGTGAAGACGACCGACTTTGTGGCTGACGGTCTTGTTGTCGTCGAGTTCGAGGTAGATCCCTTGACCTGCAGTTGCGGGTACTTGTCTGGGTGGTTCTGGAGGAGGGCCCGGTGGTAGGCCCGCTTGATCACCTGCTGCGACTGCTCGGCCGCTTGGTCTTGGAGCAGCTTGCGGGTGAGGCCGAGGACGGTGTAGTGGGTGTGACCCGCGGGGAGGTGTTCGCCGGGGGTCGTGGGTGAGGGACTCATGGCGAGCTTGGAGGGGCGGGTTGCCGTTGAGTCTTATTCGGGAGCGGGTTGTAAGTGAAAATTTCTGGCGAATTGGAGTTTTCGGAGTCGTTGGATCTGGGTCACGTGAGTGGTAAAAATTGAGGGTCGGCCAAATGCTGGTTTCTCAAAACCAAGGAAATACGTATGGATATAGCTGGCAGATGTTCTTGGTAATGCAGACACTTGTCCGAGTTCAAGAGGCCATCGGATAAAAGGTTTGGGGGGCTGGGGGGATTAGTCTGTCAACCCGGTGCTGAGTCGGGGCACGGCGGGACAAGGGAACGGAGCAGGTTCGGGAGTTGTTTGATTCGTTTCTTGTACATGATAATACATGGTATATGTACACCGTCGATGGTAGTCGAGGCATCGCAGTGTGAAAAGCCAAAGGGAACGCTTATTTGGGGAACCTGGTCCAGTTCTTCTTTCCAACCTGTCGTTGCCGTTAGTATCAGCAAGCTCTCCGGCACAAACATGCGCCCGCAGCCATTGACTCACCTTCTTCCACTCCTTGATAAGCTTGGGCATAGCCAGCATAGCCTCTCTCCTCTTCTCCATCCTGTAGAAGCAGCCGTTAGCCAATCGTGTGCCGCGGCGAACAGATGCGGCAGCAGGAGAAGCACGTACCTGGGCATAACCATCCTCTCGTGGATCTTTCCCTTGACCTTCTGTCCGACACCGGTACCCTTGACCCTGAGACCAAGCTCGACGCGCTTCGCGATCCTATACTCGGTGCCCTTGACCGTGGACGGGAGCAGCTCCTCGACGCCGTGCTCGCGCGCGAGCTTCACGATCTCGGCCTGCCGGCGCAGCGAGTACACGGGGTCGTGGAACTTGCCCGTGTCCGGGTGCCTCTGGGGCTTGAACGGGTTCGAAGAGATCTCCTGGAAGCCCGTCTTGGGGACGCCGGCACCGCGGTTGGGGAGGATCGAGGCGGGCGGCCAGCGCGCGAGGAAGCGCTGGAGCTGGGCCGGGAGGGCCTTGGCCAGCTGGATGTGGTGTTGTGCGGAGGCCATTGCTCTTTGTCCTCCTGTGCCCGTCGAGAGGCTGCGGTTTTCCTTCAATTTTGTCTTCCTCCTGCCGGAAACCTCGGGGTGCGTTCACCTGGTCTGGCTGTCTTCGGTTCGCGGGGGGGTTTTTTGGGACGAGGGGTTTGTCGGTCGACGCGAGGGCTTTCGTGCCTTTCGACTTCGAATGTCAATGAATTGACCTGCAGGACAAATTTGGGCCAGCCTTATCCACCCCTGTACTTGCAGCGCGGACAGGGGAGGCAAGCTTTCTGGAGGGGCAAGAATTGCCGAAAGCGACCTTGCGTGATTGGCTGGGACTGTGCGTGGCGCAAACTGTGCTGTGGCGTCAGGTAGCCTTCCCTACATCTAGAGCACCAAACTTTACACAGCGGAGGACCGTCTTTGGTGACACTTTTTTTTTTTTTTGGGCCGTCATCGTGAAAACAACGATCCTCTTATGAGGCATCCGACAGATTAAATCCAGGGGCTTTCTAAAATTCATAAAACGCGACAACGAAGACGAAGTCAAGAGAGGGAACAACAGCTGAGCCAACCTGTGAAGGCACCTACTATAGTTAAAAGTGGGTATCTGAGGCCGCGCACAGCCACGGCTCTCATAAGGCTACTGTCTGGAACCTATTCCTCTTCAACATTTTTGTCGCAACAACTATCCAAGATGAGCACCAAACGCGCCCCCCTGGACCTCGAAGAGATCATTCGAAAGAAGAAGGCCGCGGACGCCGCCGCCTCGAAGCTTCGGTTTATCCCGAAGAAGGAGCGAGAGAGACAGGCGGCAGAGAAGGCGAAGCAAGAAGAAGAGGAGAAGAAGAAGAAGGCCGAAGAGGATGCGAGGCGAAAGGCGGAGCTGGAGAGGAAATGGGCGGACGAGGCCAACGGCGTCAGAAATGGATACACCAACGGCAGTGCGAACGGCGCCGGAGCAAACCAGGGACGGGTGCCAACGGGCCCGAGAGCGATGAACCAGGTCGACAACGAGCGAGGCGGCGGGCCGGGTCGAGGACGAGGACGAGAGAAGCCGGAGACGAAGAAGGCCTCGACAAAGGACGGAAAGGAAAAGAAGTCTGCGGAGGCAATAGAGGCGGAGCTGCTCCGGAATAGATACCTCGGCCCCGAGGTCAACAAGGAATCCAACTTTTCCGTCAAGAAGAAGCGGAAGCGGGCGACCGAATTCAAGTTCGAATGGGACGCGGAGGAGGACACGACGCTCGATAACGACCCCATCTACGACTCGCGCATGGCGCTCAAGTCATACACCTACGGCAGTCTTGCCGGCGAGTTCAACGAGGAGGCTGAGGAGATTGCGCGCCGTCGGGCCAGGATGATCGAGGAGAGAGACCCCGAGTTCGGCAGGAGGCGGGCGCAAGAGTTTATGGAGGAGTTCTACAAGGCACGGGACCGGGCGAAGGAGCGCGCAGACCGCACGGGTCTCGGAAAGCACTGGTCCAAGAAGACGCTCGACGAGATGCGCGAAAGAGACTGGAGAATTTTCAAGGAAGACTTTGGCATTGCGACGAAAGGCGGCCTCATTCCCAATCCGATGCGCAGCTGGCAAGAGTCGGGTCTTCCGCGGCGCCTGTTGGATATTGTCGACCGAGTCGGATACACAGAACCCACGCCTATTCAGAGAGCAGCGATTCCGATCGCGCTGCAAGCCAGAGATCTCATCGGTGTCGCCGTCACTGGTTCCGGTAAAACTGCCGCGTTCTTGTTGCCCTTGCTGGTCTACATCTCAGATCTGCCGCCACTCACCGAAGTCAACCGAAACGATGGTCCGTATGCACTCATTCTGGCGCCTACGCGTGAACTGGTCCAGCAAATCGAGACCGAAGCGAGGAAATTCGCCGAGCCGCTTGGTTTCAGGGTCGTCAGCATCGTCGGTGGTCACTCCTTGGAGGAGCAGGCGTTCGCACTACGGAACGGAGCCGAGATCATCGTCGCCACACCCGGTCGTCTGGTGGACTGCATCGAAAGACGCCTGCTCGTTTTGTCCCAGTGCTGCTACATAATCATGGATGAAGCAGACCGCATGATCGACTTGGGTTTTGAGGAATCGGTGAATAAGATCCTGGATGCTCTGCCCGTAACGAACGAGAAGCCGGACACCGAGGACGCCGAGAATGCCTCCTTAATGAAGAGGTACCTCGGCGGCAAAGACAAGTACAGACAAACCATGATGTACACGGCTACTATGCCGCCGCTCGTCGAGAAAATTGCGAGGAAATACCTCCGGCGTCCTGCCATCGTCACGATCGGTAACGCGGGTGAGGCCGTCGACACCGTCGAGCAGAGGGTCGAGCTCGTTTCGGGCGAAGACAAGCGGAAGAAGCGTCTACAAGAAATTCTGGCGTCCGGCGACTTTGCTCCACCCATCATCGTATTCGTCAACATCAAGCGCAATTGCGACGCTGTCGCGCGAGATGTCAAGCACATGGGTTACTCTGCAGTCACCCTTCACGGAAGCAAGACCCAAGAGCAGAGAGAAGCAGCGCTCGCGTCCGTCCGAAACGGGCAAACGGACGTGTTGGTCGCCACAGATCTGGCTGGAAGAGGTATCGACGTGCCGGACGTCAGTCTCGTCATCAACTTCAACATGGCAACGAGCATCGAGAGCTACACGCATCGTATCGGTCGTACGGGTCGTGCGGGCAAGAGTGGTGTGGCGATCACGTTCCTGGGCAACGAGGACCAGGACCTTTTCTACGACCTCAAGCAGATGCTCTCCAAGAGCTCGATTTCGAGGGTGCCCGAGGAACTCAGGCGGCACGAGGCCGCGCAGCAGAAGCCCACTCGAGGCCACAGAAAGGCAGGTGGTGGAGAGGAGTCGTCTGGGAAGGGGGGCCAGTGGGGCGCCTAATGTATGGTTATGGATGACGGTAGCATGGCGAGTGGATGGGAGGGCTGGGAGACGGCAAATAGATGCAAGGAGCGGAACAAGATCTTGTCTCAAGAGATTATCGTGATTATCGTGATAATCTCTAAGTCCGAGCCAAAAGCATTCGGCGCCTCGGGCTTGTGGCGGGGCAGCAGCAGCTCCCTGCCAAATTGTGCCTGACAGCGGGGAAGGAGTCGGGGTTTCCAGGGCTAGCTCCCGCCGACCAAGCCCGCCGCAGGTACCTCCACCCCACCACGGGGCACTTTTTCTCGGTCTGATGTCAGGGCCCCAGGGCGTTCTGGGCCTAGGTAGTCTGCAGTGCTGCATAGAGAGCGCGGCAATGGAGGACCAAAAGAGCAAGACTGAAGAGTCCAATTGGAAAACATTGCAGAGAATTTTCTGCAACCCGAAGCTGCTGCTGCTGCGCCCAAAACTCCACAGTTTGGGTCTTCACCGTTTCTTTCACATGGGGTTTTCAAGTATAAACCCCGGCCAAGCACCGGTCTTTCGGTCGTGAACTGGACGGGCTCTCACCATCAATTTTCTCTGCCATCCCCTCAGGCTCCCGTTTTTTCGTTTGACGAGAAGGGCAGTGATTCGGAGCCACTAAACCCGCCCCCCCCGGTATCGGTGGATTTATCCCATTCGCCCAGCACATCACAGAAGAAAGAAAAAAAAACGGCCGCCTGCGCTTTGGGTGACGGACTCAAACGGCTACTTTGGCTTTTGCCCCGCGGTTCCCCGTCCGTCCTATGGTCATCCCACCTCCCTGATTCAACTCAGCACGAGGGGGAGCAGTGAGGACAGTGCTGAATAGACTTCTATTCACCCGTCCTGCACTTGCTCCTTTCTGGCACATCTGTTACATTTCCTGCGGCCGCAGCGAAAGCAGTTGGTGAGCGATATCTTGCCCGGCAGCACAGCTCAGCCAGCCGACTAGCCAGCAAACCACCACCACCTTCGCCCCCTCCTCACCCTCACCAACCTTTGCTGTGGCACTGCTGGGAGGGGTTTTGGCCCTCGTCCGTCCTTTGTCCTACCTCACGACGACTTTGTTCAAAAAGCTCAGGTAGCTTCCACAGCTTCGTTGACTGCCCAACCGCCACCATGATGGACACCGCAGCAGCCACCATGGAGATCCCCCACCATGACGCACCGGTCTCGCTGAAGAAGAGCCGCACTGCGGCCTTGGAGGCGATTGAGGACATTGTCTACGGATCGGTGCGTTTGCCTTCCTCCCTGCCGGAGCTGTCGAGCAGCTTTCTAACGAAGCCATTCTCAACAGGTCGCCGGCGTTGTCGGAAAATACATCGAGTACCCCTTTGACACGGTCAAAGTCCGGCTCCAGTCCCAGCCCGACAACCAGCCCCTCCGCTACAAGGGCCCGCTCGACTGCTTCCGCCAGTCCATCAAGGCCGAGGGCGTCCTCGGCCTTTACCGCGGCATCAGCGCGCCGCTCGTCGGGGCCGCGCTCGAGAACAGCAGCTTGTTCTTCTTCGAACGGATCGGTCGCACCGTGGTATACTCGTCGGGCTGGACGCCCCAGGGCCAGGACCTGTCTCTGTCGGCCCTCTGGTTCACCGGCGCCTTCTCCGGCTTCTTCACGTCGTACGTCCTGACGCCCGTCGAGCTGGTCAAGTGCAAGATCCAGGCGCCCGCGAGGGCCGACGGTACGGCGCCAGCTCAGCTTCGGCCCCTTGCCGTCGTCCGCGACATCTACCGCCACAACGGCATCAAGGGTTTCTGGCACGGCCAGATGGGCACCCTGATCCGTGAGTCCGGCGGCTGTGCCGCGTGGTTCGGCAGCAAGGAGACGGTCACCCGGATCTTCTACCACCTCAACGGCCGGGCGGCCAAGAGCCGGTCCGAGAAGGAAGCTCTCGCAGCTAAGCCGCTGCCGCTGTGGCAGCAGGCGCTGGCGGGCGCCTCGGGCGGCGTTTCCTACAACTTCCTCTTCTTCCCTGCCGACACGATCAAGTCGCGCATGCAGACGGCGGCCATTGGCGACGCGGCCCGGAGCCGGACGTTCTGGCAGGAGGGCGCGGTCGTCTGGCAGCAGTACGGGCTGAGGGGGCTCTACAGGGGCTGCGGCATCACCTGCCTGCGCTCCGCGCCCAGCTCGGCCTTCATTTTCATGGTTTTTGACGGCCTCAAGCGACATTTCCCCATGCAGTAGTAGACGTGTCTTTACTCGCTTCTTTTGATATCCTAGACTTGGGTCGGCGGTGGTGGACAAGGTTTTGATTTCCTTTTTTTTAAAAAGGCATTTTTAGAGGCGTAACGGAACAGCTTCGGTTGATGGTATATACACAAGAAGGGATTCACCGGCCGAGAGTATGCTGGGGGTCCCGCAATGAGAGTATGGGAGGTAGACGTGAGCGTGGATATCAACTTTTTTTTTGCCATTTAAATTCTGTTTTTGAGAAAACCTAGGGAGCATGCTTGTAGGACAAGTAGAACGCCTTTAGAGATTACATGAGGTTTACACTTGCTTCTTCTCTTTCCCTGTGTAAGCGCAATCGTGACAGGTGTAGCACTACTCCTTCTTGCCAGCGGCGGCCGCCTTGGCCTCGGCGCCCTTGAGGTCCCAGTTGTTGAGGTATCCGGCGCCGGCGCAGAGGTAGGTGGCGAAGCCGAGCCAGCCGAGGTAGGGGACGAGGCAGGCGCCGGCGACGCGGTCTACGGAGCCCCAGAGGTAGGTGAGGTAGGAGTTGATGCCGAGGAGGGCGACGATGTCGACGGTGGCCTCGATGGGGCGCTTGAAGACGAAGAAGAGGGGCATCCAGATGAGGTTGAGGCCCAGCTGGACGGTGTAGAGGGTCGCGCCCTGCTTGGTCATGTTGATGTGCTCAATGGTGGAGAAGGGGGAGAGGCCGGTGTTGACTGCGCGGTAGGCGGCGTAGCCCATCATGCTGTTGGTTGTCGTGTTAGTTCAAGCCAAGGCTCTCGTGCGAAGCCTGGAAGACGGAGGTCATACCCGTAGAGGAGAGTCCATACTGGGCCGAACACCTGCGGCGGAGGACGCAGAGGAGGGTTCTTGATGGCGGCATAAGTCTTTTGGGTTTCCTTGGCTGTGGGTGGTACTCTGTTAGTCTCTCGAGTCGGCTTGGCTGGGGGAGGGCGAGCTTACGTCGCGACGAGAAGCCAACGGCGGTTCCCAGGGCTATGGGGAGCAGGATCGATGCCGCGGCATTCTCGAAGACCTGGTGGGGCAGGGTCAGGGCCGGGATGAAGGTCGTCATTTTGCGATTCGTTGTGTGTTGAAACGTATCCGAGTCTGTGTCAACTCAGCAATTGGAAGTCGAGAGTTTCCCTCGAGGTTCGCGATCTTTGTTTTATAGAAAATGTCCCACGTGGACTCTAGTTCCCGTCTGGAACATGCGATGGTATGAGCCTCGGGGCGGGTCCTAGTCCGACCTGCGAGAGTAGCTCTACAGAGCTATGACGCAATGCATTCGATTCCGGAGACAACTGACACTTTTCACAACCACGGAGTTGAGCTGGATGGGGGCAGCGAAGACGCAAAAATTGGGCAAGTAACTTACGATTCAACAGGTGATTATCAATGCTTGGAAGGAGACTGGCTGGAGAGAATTATCACAATTCGCCTGCGCGGTGTCACTTTTTAAACGGCTAGATGGGGTCACCCGTTCCTCAGATGGGCATGCTCCTGTCGCTACAGGGGTGAAGCTCTGGAGATCGCTGGGGATCGGCCACTGTTTCTGCAGCTCAGGGCGGTCTCAATTGACCCACGGCCTGCCGCGGCTGCGAGCAGCTGGGAGACGGGATTGCTCTGCTGCTGCGCAACTGCCGACAGCCTTGCGACATATCGTGCCTTCCCTTTATGTGTGCAAACTGTGGTTTCTCCTTCCCGCGGTGTATTCTCCTACAGCCAGCGGCCTTTTTAACTTCCACAACCCCACTTGGTCTGGATCCACGACCAAAACACAACAGAAGCAGCTGCACCATTTGCCTTATGCTGAAACAAGACATATGCTCTTAAGCAGTGCCGACCTTACCGAAGATCCTCCGACTTCGCGCTAAGCTCCTTTCGGCCCCGGTGGATCTCTCCAGCCGACTCTTTGTTCGTGTCTCGTCGCCTTTCGGCAGCCGGTCAGTCAGCCTTCCAATCCCCATCTTTACTTCGTGCATCCCAGAGGCTTCACTTTGGATCACGACAACATCTCTCGTCTCATCGTCGAGGCAGATGTCCTCACAACCAAACTAGTTCGTTCTTCCCTTTTTTTCTGCATCATCTTTACTTGCCACACCCATTGTCCCTTCACCCCCGAATCTCCGATTCCCCGTACTCCCGTCTCTTCCCTCCAAGCCCCCCAAAAGAACCCATTCTCTCTCTCTCTCTCTCCAGCCCGACTCCCTGTTCAAGCCTTCCTCCGTTTGTCAATCCATATTATCAAGCCGGCCTCACTTGGCACACATCTTTCTTCTTCCGTTTGCTCTGTCCCTGCTAGAGACGGGCCGTTATTTTCTTCATATTTGCCCTCTGGCAATTGCACCACTTTTACATGCTGCCATCCTCCCCCAATTCTCGACTCTCTTTCTCTTGTTCCTGTTTTCTCACAGAAAGCCACACCTCCCCGCCTGCAAGAATGATTTCTCTAACCACAATCATTTTGCCAAACATTAGGCTTTCTCCTTCCCTTTTCCTTCCTCTTCCGATCGAGCAAGCCGCCGAAATCACATGAGACGCAAGCACCCGGCTACCCGACGCGATACTTAAAACGGGCTGAAAGGCCGCCCATTCCCAAACCCAACAAAGGACGGCGAGACCATTGCCCCGTCTTCATTCGTTTGTGACAACACAACAGAGCAAAGATGGACTCGTACTCCTCCCACCGAGACTCCTCTGCGCGCTCGCCGGGCGACAGGACGTGGAGCAGTCGCGACGACACGCGAGGTAAGGACGACCGGGGCGATACATTCTACCGCGGCAGATCTCCTGGTGCGTTCAACGAAAACCCTTGCTCTGTCAATCGATTCGCCATGATCATTGGCATGTCGTTGATATCAATGGCTTCTACGCACGTCCGAGACCTTGTTACTTACATTTTATCAGGCCACGAGCGTCGTGACAGGCGCCGATCCAGATCACCCGCCCCCGTCGACCGATACGAGCCGAGAGCACGCGGCCGCGATGAATACACCAGCGTTCGGGACAGAGATGATCGTCGGGACAGGCGCATAGGATCGCCACCGGCCAACATCGATCGCTACGTCCCAGGTCAAGACGCCGGCCCTACTGCAATGACTGTCAACCCCCTTGCAGACCCCGTTAAGCTTCCTTACCAGGTTGGATTCTCATATTTCGGTGAATGGTGGCGGATGAATGAGAAGATCAAGGAAGAGAAGGAGCGACAGCGTACTGGCCGTCGTCGCGAGCCTGAGCGTGTGCGCGGCCCACGCGAAGCGCAAGAAGAACGCGAGAAGGAGAAGGCCAAGATTCAAGTCGCGTACGACGCCTACAAGGAAGAGCTGCAGGCGAAAATGGCGCGCACTTTTGTTGCGGAACACAAGAAGGAGCAATGGTTCCGCGAGCGATACGTCCCCGAGATTCGAGACGCCTTTAGGTCTCAACTCAACGAATTTCGCCGAGGTGCCTATGGCCAGTGGGAGCAAGATCTCGAGTCTGGAACATTTGACGACTTCTCTCTTGAAGGCCTGCCCAAGAGCGAGAGCAATGGATTGGGCGGTACCGTGGAGAAGGAGGAGGGCGAGGCAACCGCAGCCAACGAGATTCTCGGTGTTGGAGATCTCGTCCCAGCCAACGGAGCTGACATTCGGGATGAGAACCTGTATCAGCCAACTCTCCTGATTAAGACCATCGCACCCCACGTCAGTAGACAAAACCTTGAGACGTTCTGCAAAGAACACCTCGGAGAGGACGAGGGCGGCTTCAAGTGGCTTTCTTTGTCAGATCCCAACCCCAGCAAACGTTATCACCGCATCGGTTGGGTCATGCTCCATCCGTCGTCTGAGGTGGCTAATGCTGTCATTGACCGCGTTGACCCCAAGGATGAGGACGGCGAGATGCCTCTCAAGTCTCCCGCTGTTGTGTCTACCGCTGAAAAGGCTCTAGATGCTATCAACGGCAAGACAGTCAAAGACGAGGTCAGGGGTGACTTTGTTTGCCATGTCGGCGTGCACAACCCGCCCACTCACCCTCGGAAGAAGGCGCTGTGGGATCTCTTCTCCTCGCCTGAGCGTATCGAGAAGGACCTTGGCCTCGTCCAGCGGCTTGTCAACAAGTTTGAGGAAGACTTTGGCTCCGACTTCAACGCTGTCCTGAAGATTGAGGAGAGAGTCGACGATCTTAAGAACGCCGGCCGCCTTCAGCCTGCAGTAAGCGCGACCAAGAAGCAGAAGGCCAAGCGTGAGCGCGATCTTGACGTTGACGACACCATGGAAGACGAGGATGGTGCCATCGACGAGGATGAGGATGAGGGCGCCGTGGATGAGGACGAGACCGATGACGAGGACTTGATCGTAAAGAAGAAGCAGCTGGATCTTATGATTGAGTACCTCAGACGTGTCTTCAACTTCTGCTTTTTCTGCGTTTTCGAGAGCGACTCTATTCACGAGCTCACGCGCAAGTGCCCTGGTGGTCACCTGCGTCGCCCCAGAAGTACTCTTGGATCCGCTGCGAAGGCCGTGGCGCGCGCTAGTGTCAACGGAGAGCCGTTCCCTGGCAAGAAGCGCAGTGAAATTGAAGAGGAAGGAGAGGCGGCTGACACCGATAAGAAGTTCCGCAGTACTACGGGCAAGGCGGAACAGCAGCTGCTTCGCGCATACAACTGGGTCAAGACCTTCGAGGACAAGATTATGCAGATTCTCGAACCTGAAACGGCAGATCTGCGCAAGCTCGGAGGCCGTCCCGTTGAGGATGCCGTCGGCGACGAGCTCCTCAAATTCGTCAAGCAAGAAGATGAACACAAGTGGAGGTGCAAGGTTCCCGAGTGCACCAAGCTGTTCAAGGAGGAGCACTTTTGGCGTAAGCATGTTGAGAAGCGCCACACAGAGTGGCTCGAAGGTATCGAGCAAGAGGTCAGTACCGGTTCCTTTCCAAGGGAGAAAGCCCCAGCTAATCATGGCACAGTTCCATCTCATTAATGCCTATGTCATGGACCCGTCCCACATTGCTCCGTCAAGGACTGATGCCAACTCCAACGGCCACTTCCCGCCCTCGAACGGCCAGCCTGCCACCGGAACCCCCAGGGGATTCAACCTGCAGAACTTTACCATGAATGGCATGATGCCTATTCCGGGCTTCCCGATGCCACCAGGTGGCTTCCCGCCATTCCTTGGCGGCCATCCCGGAGCACAGCCCGGATGGAACGCCGGCGGGGATGATCGCGGCGGACCTGGACCCATTCGCCGAGGAGGCATGGGCGGTGGCCGCGGCAATTATCGAAGCGGCCCCTATGACCGCCGCCCGAACCCGCGATGGGATGGCGGCATGGGTGGAAGAGGCCGTGGCGGCGCTGGAAAGTGGGGTGATGGCGCCGCAGGAGGTGCTGCGGTTGGCCCTCGGGAAGCCACACAAGGTCGCAGTCTCAAGAGCTACGAAGACCTCGATCACGTTGCCGGCGGCGGTGGTGGAGAGCTGAATTACTAGGACAGAAACATCTCTAACCGTCTCGATCGCCTCAAGGTCGAGATCAAAAAGACTCTACGACTAGACCTGCCGGGGCAACATCATTCTAGCAACAGTTAGGCCATGGACAGCTGGCAAGGAGCGCAGGAGTTGCTCTCCGATTACATGGGTTATCACTTGCAGCCAAGGCGTTGCATATTTGCACCATTGGGCTCAATGGGTTGTATTTTGTAAAACTATCAGAAAATTGGGGGCTAGTTAGGTATCGCGAACATGACATTGTGCATTACTTTGTTGTTTTTACACTTTCTTTGACTCGGTTTCGCCACCACTATGGGCCATAGCTTGCGCAGTAATTCGCATGATTTGCAATTCTCTTCTTTGGGTTCTCCGCAGATTGCTGAGAAAATGGCCAGCTTCATGATTTTCCAGCTTTTTCAACTGATAATGCTCAGTGGCAGTTAACTTCCCTATATTGTCCCCTAAGGTCAATCACTCAGAATACAGAGACGCCGAGGAAGAGAAGGGGCTGTTAAGTATTCAGTGAACACTGTCCGACCAGCCTGCATTTTCACATACGATCATTCTTATTTGTCTTGGGACTTATAAACCCGTCCACGGAGAAAAGATGTCACCTCAGATCTGAGTTTGTTCCAATTTGGACATGGTATAGACTGAAGGACATCTCAAGTTTCCGAGTTCATCAGCACACCAACAAGGCTGCTCGCCAGACTGAGTCCATCCTTCACACCACTACAAGGGCCCAGTAGCTCGGGAAACAGAGAGCCTAATCATCCTCAAACGGTGGTCGTCTCCTCTCAAGCCGCTTCTCTATGCTGTCGAAAGATTTTGACTCGCGTTTGTTCAGACATTACCTCCTTCGTGGGTGCCTCACCCCATATTCCTCAAAAAGAGCCAGGCCCAAGCTCCCTTCGGGTGTCGCCTCGTAGGGCTCGACGGCGCAGACTGGGGTCGTGCCGCCGGACCGTTGCCGCAGACGCAAAGGCCGCTGTGGCCGCTGTGGCCGCTGTAACCGCTGAGCATGACCAGGTGTAAGTCGAGTAAAGGCAAAGCTTGGAGCTTTAACGCCAAGTTCGAGTAAGTGCCGAACATTATGCTGTGGGGGGCCTCTGGTGATCTCTGTTCTTGAGAAGTACGCAGTCATCCCGAACTACCCGCCAGGCAAGGCGCTGAGACCAACTAAGCAAACCCTCACGTCCCCCAGCCTAGCAGTAAGTCCTTCAACTGATTACATGTGAATCCAAGAATGATATAATCTGCAATGAATAGTCGTGGAAGCTATGTCGGCTCGCGCGGAGAGGCCTCCATCACACGACGATCATCAAAGTTGGGATGACACAGACTAGGCGGCTGTAGTCGCAAAGCAGCGTGGCATGTGATCAGGATACCCCAGGCTACATGACCTCGAGATAACCCTGTGATTAACGCCTCTTGTATGTTCAAGCAGGATTGTTTCTGCAGCACAGTTGAAACAAATTCCCGTTGAGCTGGCATGAAAATCATGTCGAACAGTAGCAAGTGTCCCTGTTACGAAGCCTGGAAGCGTTGGCCGAAGACTCAGAGAAGACGAGATCAAGTCCCCTGCCACCCAGAAATGTAGATCCGCCTCTTTAACCCCAGCTGTCTTTCCACTCACGCTGAAGGAAGACCCAAGTGATCGGACCCGATGCCATGGCGCAACCGGCGTGATCTGTCAAAAGAAGAACAGACGTTCGCTTGCGCTTAGGAAGCTAAGAAGCCAACAAGGGACGAAAGCTTATCCCGACCCTTTCCCACGTGATAGCGCAACAGTGACCCCCTGCTTTAAATAAAAAAAGGCCTGCGAATCTGGACTGTGCCATACGTCAGGGGTCGTCTCATGCAAATCCCCATCTCCCGAATGCCACCCACACACACGCTGTGAAAGGTACCCACCCAATTGGTTGCTGCTGCCCCCCAAAAAAGTACCTCCTGCTGCCACGCCGTCCTTCCCAAGCAACGCAGGACCAAGTTTCAACCACCACCCCAGAACCAAGGTTGTCTGTCGCTCTCTCTCGCCCGTTTTCTTTGTCAGTCGTCACTTTGCATTATAATCCCGAGGCAACCCAGGTCGTCATGCATCCCATCGCGCCCCTGCTCTCCCGAGCTTCCTCCCGCATAGCTTCTTGCACCGCTCGCTCCTCTAATACCGCCTTCGTTTCCACCTCGTCGAGATCCGCCTCCCGTTTCCAGCAGCGACTCCCGGCGCGTCGCTTCTACTCCTCCGAGCCCCCCAAGAAACCTTCCGGAATCAAGTTCTGGCCTTTCCTCGCTGTTGTTGCCGTTGGTACCGGTGCTTACAAGCTGCTCGTTGACCAGAGAGCCGGTATGTGGTACACACCTTCACACCACGTCTCCAATCGCATCTTCCCCAGCAACAACAAAACGTCGCCAAACCCACCAATTGACTCACCGCCAACCTCGAAGCCCCCCAGCTAACTCTCCCACCCCCAGAAATGGCCGCAATCCAAGCCCCCGAATCCTCCCCCCAGCTCCCCTCCCCGGCGAAGTCGACGCCCACCTTCTCCGGCGATGACGTGACCGTCCTCTTCGTCCTCGGCGGCCCCGGCGCCGGCAAGGGCACGCAGTGCGCCCGCCTCGTCTCCGACTACGGCTTCACCCACCTCTCGGCCGGCGACCTCCTCCGCGCCGAGCAGGACCGTCCGGGCTCCCAGTTCGGCCAGCTGATCAAGGACTACATCAAGGACGGCCTCATCGTGCCCATGGAGGTCACGGTCCAGCTGCTCGAGAACGCCATGACGGAGACCATCAAGACCACGGGCAACAAGCGCTTCCTCATCGATGGCTTCCCCCGTAAGATGGACCAGGCCATCAAGTTCGAGGAGGCCGTCTGCCCCGCCAAGCTCGTCCTCTTCTACGACTGCCCCGAGGCCGTCATGGAGAGCCGCCTGCTCGAGCGCGGCAAGACGAGCGGCCGCGCCGACGACAACGCCGAGAGCATCCGCAAGCGCTTCCGCACCTTCGTCGAGACCAGCATGCCCGTCGTGGACTACTACGAGAAGCAGGGCCGCGTCGTGAAGCTCGACGCCACCCCCACGCCCCAGGACGTCTACAGCAAGACGCGCCAGGAGCTCGCGAAGCGTCTGGGTGAGGGCTTCTAGGGAGCTCGTGCGGACAATAGATGCTGCGATTGAAGCCTCCTTTTTTTGTTCTGTTGGGCCCCCTTTACCCTCGAGAACTAAGACAACTATGGTTCTGGGGTTTGGAAACATTTGGTCAACTTGAGTTCAAGGGAAAGGGGCGAGAAGACAGGAGACATGGCCTACTGGTAAGGCTAGAAACATCCATATAGAGTGCACGAAAAAGGGGAGAGAGTGAAAGGTCTGATATGGGGGTTGCTGGAACTCCTTTGCATAGGAAGTCCCCATTGTTTGTAAGAGTTTTGGCTTGAGACTTGGTTCCCTTTTTCTCCGTTCGTGCCTTGTATACCTAGACAAGTACTTATATAAAAAACAAGATTCGAAACAACACACTGATGGCCCAAAGAAATGAAGGCACTCGCACATCAACACAGGACGGCTTTATCACTCATCACTAAGGGGGCAGATCTCGATTCCAAACGTCTGTATCCTAATCTCGTTACGCCGACTTTCATTTGGACTCCCTAACGGTAAAAAGAACCCAAATTTTAGTTTTTTTTTTCTTCTCTTCCCGCAAATGCAGCACACAGACAGCATGCACTTTCCGGAAAACCGACCGAGCTTTTCTTCTAAATCCCGGCTACGTGTAGACGTGTCCCGCAGCTCTCTTCTCAGCTCAGCTCAGCTCATCGTCGTCGTCAGCTCTATAACTCGGCCGGGGGGGAAAAAATAACAACAAGACATCCCTTCTTTCTCTCTCTCTCTCTCTGTCTCTCCGCCTTGCCGTAATTACATAAAACACGTTTCGGTTTCCACTTTTTTCCCGTTTGTTCCCGTTTTATGCGCACGACCTTGCGGATATTCATCCCTTGCTCTCTCTCGTTCTCTCTCCGAAAAGTCACCCGGGCAGGCGCCGGGGTGGGAAAAGGGGGGAGGAATCGGGAGAGGACGTGGCAAAGAGGTGCGATGGGAAAACACTTTCCATCACTGTCCACGCAAACCGCACCGCTCACGCACCCGCTTAGTCGTCGTTATCCGTCCTCTCCTTGGGCTCGCGCGGCTCGCGGGGCTCACGGGGCTCTCTCGGCTCCCGCTGCTGGCCGTCTCCGCCGCGGCGACCCTGCCTCTGCTGGCGACCGCCGCTGCCCTCCTTGTCGGCGTTCTGCAGCTTGCGCTCAGCCTCCTGAGCCTCGCGCTCCTTCTGGGCCTTGGCGTTGGCCTGCTCCTTGCGGATGACGTCGTACAGGTTGGACAGGGTGCCCTTCCACGAGTCGAGGCGGGTGGCGAGCTCCTGCCATTGCCGCGTGCCGAAGACGCGGTAGGTGACCTTGTGGACGAGGAAGACCTGGTCCTGCTGGGAGAGCTTGCCCTCGACGAGGCCGGCGCGGATGACGTCGATGGCCCACATCTCGACGTCGGAGGCGGGGACCTGGAGGGCCTTTGCGACGGCGGAGTACTCGATGCGGCGGGAGGTGGTCTGGGCGGCGAGGGAGGCGAAGGTGAGGAGGCGCATCTTGCGGTGGAGGCGGTCGTGGTCGAGCTTCTCCTTCTCGATCCAGCCCTCGTGCTCGTCGTTGAAGTCGTTGTAGTCCTCGAGGTCCTGCTCGGCGAAGATGTCGAGGAGCTGCGAGTAGACGGGGTGCGTCTCGGACAAGTTCTGGACGGAGGGTATGCTGCGGATGTCGGTGAAGAGGAAGTGTGTGTTGGACAGCAGGGCGTCGCGGACCGCGCGGAGGGACAGGCGCTGGGCGTCCTCGGAGCCGATCTCCTCCTTATCGTCGGCGTCAAAGGTGCGCAGGGCCTTGAGAATGTACTCGTAGCTCTCTCTGTGTTGATGTTCCCCGTCAGTCGCTGTGCTTCTCTCAAAGTGTACATGCCACTCGAAAAAGACAAGATAAACGTCATCACTCACTCTTCCTTGCCGGCCTCCTTAGCGACCTCGGCAATCTCCTCGTACATCTGTCTCTGGAAGTCCTCGCTGGTGCCCCAGTCCTCGAACCAGGTGGGGATGTGCTTCAGGTAGGGCTGGATGGTGTCGAACATGGAGTGGGACTTAAGGAAGCGCAGGATGGCCATGAAGACGTTGAAGCGTATCGGGTTCTCGGGGGCGATGAGGTTGAAGATGGTGCCGAGGGCGTTGAGGCTGAGGCCGACGCCGTTGACGGGGCTCGACGCGATGGGCTTGGAGAAGGCCTGGCACAGCGCCGGCAGGTGCTTCTTGGGGTCCTCGGACTGCAGCACGAGGTGCACCATAAGGTTCGACGCCGCCGTGAACTCCTTCTCGGGCACCGACGTAAGCGCCGCCGACGACCGCACCAGCTTGGCCAGCACCTCCTCCTTCTTGCCCTCGCCTTCCTCGACGAGGGGCTTGACCTCGTCGGCGATGTGCAGGTAGTCGGCCATCTCGCGGGCGAGCTCCTGGAAGGAGCCGTCCACGAAGATGAGCTGCGGCTGCGCCTGCTGCTTCGCTCCGGCCGCCATGATGTGCTGTGGTCGGTGGTGGTGGAGGGTGTGGTGGTTTTGCTGGGCACAAACGAGACGCACTTGAGGCTATTGCGGAGTTGGCAAAAATGGGAGGCGGAGAGGAGTAAAGGCGAAGATGGACCCCCGGAAAAAAAGAGAATGCGAAAGTGTGCTGGGAGAAGGGGGGCGTGTCGTTTGGGAAACGGAGACAGGGGGTCGGTCTGTCGTTGCGCGGTGAGTCGATTCGATTGCGAACGTTCTGTGATGGAGGGGTTTGGTGGCCAGCTGCGCATTTTTTTCTGCCACTACAATCTCATTCTGTGGGAAAGACCGCTAGTCCGCTTTGGGAGCTCTAGGCGAAGGCGGTGAGTGACGGGTGCCCGCGGCTGGCACTCACCGAGGCGGGGTACCAGGACTCAAATTGAACCACTGTCATTCACTTGGCCGACACGCCTTACTGTAAATGCATGTTGATGAAAAGTGAAATCGGATTAAAAGGGTCATCAAAACTTGCTCAACTTGCCCAATTTCCTCCCCTCCCACTGATTTGGGCGCCTTCACTGCATCTTAAGCCCGGCCCCGCCCCGATTGTTGCCTCCGTGCACCCCCACCAAGACGACGCACACGGAGCCCCGTTCGCATCCGGAGCCGGTATAGCGGCGGCTGTTCCCGCTCCTCATTCGCCGAGTTGGCCTGCAGGACGCACTCAGGAGCTTGGAGCCCTACAACTTCTCGAAGGTCAAAGTATAGTCATTATTAGAACAACGTCGAGCCGTAATTGACGGTTGATGTTTATTTATATTATTCCCAGGTAGTCAGATTCAAATAAATTCAAACGCCAAACTTTTGTCGTTCCTTTCCATAGATCTCAGGCGGCCGTCACAAGGCCGTACCGTATCCATTTCCAACCAGGACCAACACGTCGTCGACATCTACCAGCCTCTGGCCATGGGCAACACGAATAAGGTCGGGACAGCCAGGGCAGACAAGAAAACCAACAAAATCAAAACCGTCGCCAAGTGTATCTTGAAAACACGAATGACCCGTAAACCATGCTCCTGACAATTCAAGTACGAAAGTTATTACAATCCTTTAAGCCTTCTTACCGTTCTTCGCCTCGCTAACAATGTCTGTCTTCGAGTAAATGCTGTCACCGTCTGCACCAAAAAGAGGCTGATCGCCCTTGCCGCCCATTTCCACAAACTCGTTGACGTCTCTTTGCGATGCAGGATCAGCCTCCTTGGGTGTCATCTTCTTCGTTGTGTTCTTCGTGTATATCTTTACCGGCTTTTGGTTGTCCTGCCCTGGAACCCTGGCGGCGACCTGGACCGAATTTAACGAGCTGAGAAGGGTACGCTCTCTTGTCACACCTCGTCGGTGAACATCCAAGCCTTGAATGCCGCCCACTAGGCCGTCGGTACTGTCGTTGACGCCGGGTTGGTTTTGCGTCATCCAAGGGTGGTTGAGACATTGGTCAATGGTGTACCGCCGTTCTGGGTCCACCACAAGCATGGAGTCTATCAGATCCACTGCGAAATGTTAGTCAACCACACGACCCTTCTCGACGCATTACTCACGAGCTGGGTCGCCAACTGAGTCCCAGTACGGCGACGGGTAATCGAAGCGACCACTCTTAATTTGCTGCGAAAGCGTAAAGGGGAAGTCTTTTGAGTAGAGCTCATCCGAGAATGGCGGGAAGCCACACAGGCAGATGTACAGCACGACACCGAGGGACCAAATGTCGACGGCCTTGGTGTACTTCCGGTGCCTACCCTCGGCCAAGATCTCCGGTGCAACATAGCTGGGTGTGCCACATAGTGTCGTGGTGAAGGACTCTTCGCCAATGATCTTGGCCAGACCAAAATCGGCCAGCTTGACGTTTAGATCCTTATCAACCATCAAGATGTTTTCTGGCTTGATGTCCCGGTGGACAATGTTCCGGTCATGCTAGTCCTGGTTAGCGGGTATTCGAAAAAAGACATTCCTCAGTACTCACCAAGTACTTGATGCCCTGGAAGAGCTGCTTGAAGAGCTTGCGCGTCTCATCCTCTGTGAGCTTCTGCTTCATCACAATGAAATTGAACAGCTCGCCCTCTGGCGCCAGCTCGAGTACCAAGTACACGGCATTGCGCTCATTGAACGTGTCCTTCAAGCAGAGAACGTTGGGGTGGCTAACGCCCATGAGAACGGCGATTTCCTGCTGCAGACCTTCCTGCTTTGATCTTTCATCCATGCCGGCGGTCTTGGTGAAGATCTTGACGGCGTACCGCTGTCCGGTGGACTTTTCGACACACAAAAAGACCTCGGCGAAGTGGCCTTTACCCAGTTTTTCCAGTAGTGTGTACTGCTGGAGGAAGGCGCTCGTCTGTCGGCTCTTGGGATACCTGAAAATGAACCGGGCCTTGTCTAGAACTGCAATTTCGTCATACTCCTGCAGCTCTCGACGCTTGTTCCGGCCCACGTTGGCCTCGTTGACGAACGTTCCGTTACTTGACAAATCCTCCAGGATAGCCACAGTATCACCACCCTTGTTCTCGGTAAAAATGAGACAGTGTCGATTTGACACGACGGGATCCTCAACGACAATGTCTGCATTTCGTCAGCATCGTGGCGCCCCTGCTCGCTCGGGACACATCCGGCGAAGCTTACCGCACTCTGGATGACGTCCAATCAAGTATCCACCCGAGGCGACGCCCTTGATCTTTGTTCGCTCGTACGCCTCCTCTTCCTTCTTCAGTGGCGACTTGCCCTTCTTATCCTCGGGCACCGAGTCCTTAGCCTCGAGCTTGTCTGGCAGCGGGCAGGCAGCCCTCTTCTTCATGACCATGCACTTGCCATATTTCGTGTCGAGCGGGAACAGGTAGCCCCAGACGCCCTCCTTGACCTCGTCCTCGACCTCGTCCGAGAGGGCATCCTTTGTCTCGGCCGGGTACTGCGAGAAGGCCTGGGTGTCCTGGGGCGGGGAGGAGAGGTTGTTGAGGGCCTGCGACTGCGAGTTGTCGTCCTTGTCGCGGTGGTTAACCTGGCTGGGGCGTCCTTCGGGGGGCGTCGCCGTGGGCTCCTTGTAGATCTCGTCCGAGTCCCTGGACCCCCTCGTGATGGGGGAGGGGAGCTGCTGCTGGTGGGAAACCGGGGTCTTGTCGGCGGCGGAGGGCTGCGTTAACCTGTCGGAGCGGCGGGGCTTCTTCGCATCCAGGTCTGATTCTGGCAGAGAACCCTTTGGCAGGGGGAGACGGTTTAGGATCGCACACCAGAAGGCCGGGCAGAACAGCAAGCGACTCACTCTTGGACGTTTCAATTGGCTCTTTTCTGTGCGAGGGGGAGCCATGGCCTCGGCGGTGGGCGATAATTACGGCCTGTCGCGCCGGGAATGCGTTGGGGTGGGAGCAAGCGATTCGGAGGCAACAGGAGAGGCAAGTGATGAATGGATCCCCCCAGGTAAGATGTGGCGATCTCTGGTAAGGTATGACGAGACAAGGGCCGAGTACTGATACAGCAAAGCCAAACTGTGCACACAACTCTGGGTATAACGTGTACGTGTGTGAATGTCGTAACTTATTGGTGATGAAGTGGGAGTGTTGCCTAAGGGAGAGCAGACGGCGCGGCTCTCATTAATAAACCAGCGTGCAGGAACGGCAAGGCAAGACGAGGGAGCAACGGTGTGCAGCCTGGAAATGGGGGGAGCTACTGGACCGGGACTTCCAAGTGGAGATGGGGACCAGGACCTGGGACCTTGGACCTTGGAGAGGGAAACGCGAGGTGAGGTCAGGCCAGCCTGAGGGACGGGGTAAGGTTGGAAGGTAGGTACTGATGTGAGCAGCTGCTGCCCTGGCGCCAGGCACTGTGGCTGTTATCGGCCTGCGCATGCACGCCTGGCACGTCTGTCCTGCGCCCTGTGCGAGCGAGCTGCTGTTGGCGGGTGCCAGGACCTCCCCTGCCTGGGGGCGCTGCTGGCTGGGTAGGTAGATACCTAGGTAAGGTAGGGGCGGCTGCTGATACGGCGACTGAATTTACCACCACAAGCAGCAAACTGCAGGGTCCTTTCTTCCTGCTCCCTCGGATCGAAGGGGTCGTGCAACGGAGCGACGGCAGTGGGTCGCCGAGGCGTGATATGACTGCAGCGGACTCGGAGTCAGACTTGAGTTGACTTTGCGGGAAGCTCCAGCTGCAGCCTAGAATTGCGGTCCATGGATTGTTCCGCCCGGAGCTGAGCTGAGCTTGACGCCTCCCCAGGCTGTCTGAACTCTCGCCGTGTTCGAGAAGCGTTCGATCGCTCGCACGCACGCAAAACCCTTGGGAGCTGCTTCCGGTCTAGGTGCTGTAGTCGGCGGGCTTCTAGGGGGGCGCAAGTTGGCTGGGGGGGGAGGGCCACAAGGTCCGGGTCGGCAGGTCGCAAGCCGAACAAGTGGGAGGACAGCTGCAGGCAGGGTCGTTGTGGTGCTTCTGCGGGAAACGAGAAGAGAGATGTGGGGGGAGCGATGGAGACAGGAATCGCGATACGTCGGTATGACTCCGTCTAGGTATTTCCAGTTGAACCTCAACTCAGCTCAGGTCGATCCTCACGGCTGGGCAGCGACCCGGACACGTCGCCGCGGGTGACGGCTGTCCGGCCTTCATATGGTTCCCTTCCCAATCATCCCGGACGGTGGCGGAGGACTCGTTCGCACGTCTTGTGCCCCCTCCCGTCTGGGCTAACATCTAATAGCCCGCGCATCCGCGCATATGATGGCTCCTCGCACATCACCCGGGCCATCGTCGACTTACCAAGCATCGAGATCCCGACCGCCTGGTCACCCAGCTAACTCATCCCCAGGCCCCCAGGTCCCTACGGCTGCAGCTGCGGCGGCTGTGAGGTACCTACCGAGGACTGCCCGCCGCCCGCCGTTCGCTTGACAGGTTCCTCGCCGACAGGCTTGGTGAAACGCATTATGCTAATTCCCGTGCTGTCATCTCGAGTCGTCGTCCGAGACAGATCGTCACGCGTCGCTTAGCGGCGAGCTCGACTGGCCTCACCCAAGGTCGAGAGCCGACAGTCGCCCGCCGCATGTGACCCCGTATAAATCCTCGTCTCCATTTTCGAGGGACTGTCGCCTCGCTTGCTGTGGCGATGACGCTAACTTTCGAGGCGTCATTCACACCCACCAAACCACGTGGGTGGCTCACCTGTCTGTCCTTGATGGGATTCATCAAGGGGAGTTGGCCTCAGCTCACCGAGTCACCGAGATCGCGTCCGCATCTCGACTTCAGCGTTGGGGATAACCGCGACGAAATTAGGAAGCGGAAGCTCTTGATACACATTGTTTTGTGTTCATCATTTCATTACTATTACTATCCATACACTCAGGCAAACGCACGCACACATGGGCCTCTCTGTCTTTCAGTGCCTCGGGCTTTCCAATCGAGCACTACTCCAATGTGCCTGCTTCGTCGCAGACTTCTGTCGCCAACAAGTACACATGCTACATGTGAGAAATTGTCCTTCGGGTCCTCCTCCTGCTGTGCGATGATGATAGCACTCCGCCTGGCAAGACACCAGGCGCTCAAAGCGTAGATACTTCCTGGTAACGACAGTCAAGTACGCCAAGCGTTTGTTCCTCCCCCCTTACGTAGCCAATGTCGAAATGCCTCGTCCATCATCACACTCAAAAGTCATAGTCTTCTGCTTCTGAAACTGCTTTTTCACCAGAAGAGGAACTGCGTCTTGATTGGTATACAAACGCGAGGCACATGTCGAAATGCGCCAGCCGCTCGAGACAGGTAGGTCGCTACCTTTCCGGAATCGGGCTCTTGGCCAAACGGCCTCCCGCACTCACACGCTTCTGGAGACGCGCTTCTCTCTCTCGTTGGAGCTTCTCGTTGGGGCTCAGGTTGCCAGGTAGTGATCCGACCGTGTCGCTTGAAAATCCCGTGGTTCGACCTCGCTTCTCCTCAATGTACAGTTGCGCACTCCGGCTCAGTGGGAACGCCGGCATTGTTGAGGGGACTTCCGCCCCGTTTTGCAGCAACATCTCTGCGACCGGGAACGGCACCATTCTTTCTGCCTCCGACGGCTGCCCGGGGGTTGGTGAAGGAGACGCCGGGTCGGCCGCTGCCAAAGCCAAGAACACGGCATGCGTTCCCCTTGACCGATCTGTGACGTTTGGACTCGCCTTGAGAGCCAGGGCATAAATCACCTGCTGAATCTCGTTCTTCTTGATGGCCGCCAGTAGGGTGTCTTCGGGTGTCGGGTACCGCGAGAGCGTTGACGAGATGGGCTCCACAAACGCCCTATCTACATACTTCGCGGTGATGAACCTTAGTCGTTGCTCTCGCGTTGCTTGGGGTCCTGGCTTCATGCCAGGTTCAAGCTTCGCCTCCCAAATCATGTTCGACACCCTGTTTCCGACAAGCAGCAAAAGCTCGACAATATCGGGGGTGAAGGAATTGATGTCGAGGGTCAGAGACCGCACCTTGCTGATGTGGGTGCCCAGAGAGCGATGGATTCCACTGCACTCAATGCAAACAATAATGGCAAGGTTGATTGAAACCCATTCGACCTTGGTTCCAGATCCGCAGTCAGCGCACCAGCAATTGCCCTGGTCGTTGTCACGAAGTAACTGCAGTAACTTGTCGGGATTTTCGTCGTAACTTGAACTGGTGGACCGGTGTGTAGTAGGCCGAGCGCCAACGGTAATTCGACGCACTGGCGCACCGCTGCTGGAGTGTGCGTGGTGGCTGTTGTGCCCAACGGAGGGACTCTTTCCGGTCAAAATGGAACCGATATCCTTCCTGATGGACCCCGAGTCGCCGGTTGAACCCGGACCAGATTTGTCTCTTGCAACTCGTCCCTCAACTGCACTCTGAAGCGCATTGTTGATGGCCAAAATCCAACTGTTCATATCTTCCTCGGACGTGGCTTGGTAGACTCGCTTGTAATGAGGCGTAATGACCTCGAAGCAGAACCTGCGTTCCGCATTACGAGCCTCCCTCACCGACGCCATTCGCAAGTCAATCGGATCCATGTGAAGATCCAATCTTTGCTTCCAGTTGCTGTACTCAGAAAGCTTGCCCTGGTCGAGCACAATCCAGAATCTGTAGCATGTCAGACGAGCGCAATTCTCAATCCCAAGTCGGTACTCACTTATGCCACCCCTGTTTATTCAGGTTCCGAGGGTCGACATGGTTGCCAGGCTTGCTGAGAGACCACAGCAAGCCTTCTTTTCGTTGCGCACTACTAGCGCTGGCCAGGCCATAATCTTTCTCCTCCAGGTCACGGATTCCTTTAAATTTGGAGGACTGGGCAGGACTCCCAACTGAGGAGTTACCCAGACTGCCTGGGGACCTGGACAGCTCAGGAGACACCACGGCCACGGTTGAATTTGACCCCGACGTCATTCCAACTTTCAGCTGAGATCCCGTGCTATCGGCACGACCGAGATCACTGTCAGACACGTACGCGTTCCCATTTGAGCCCGCGATTTGGGCAGTGCTGGTGCTGGCCGTTGGTATCGGGTCCGGCTCATTGTACGGCTGGTTGCTCTTCTCGAGAAGCCTTCTCTTCTCTTCTCTCTCACGTCTCTGATACTGGTATTCTTTATCAGCCTCCTGAACCTCGCTAGAGAGCGCCTCCAACTGCGGCAGGAGGGTGTCAATCTTCTTCGCCGCCTCGAGGAACGTCTTTGTCTGGGCATCTGCGTATCTCGTGAGGTGAGAGAGTACTTCCTGCTCTTTTCGGCCGCCATGGAGATCTTGCATGAAACTCGAGTAGTCGAATCGCTTAAGCTCAAAATTGCGGCGTTTCGTCTGATACTTGGAGTCGCTCTCCGCAAGCTTCTTAGCCTTGACTGAGTCGTGGCGCTGACCTAGATATCGCGAAACGTAGGCGTAGTAATCTTTGCTCTCCTCCTCAAAGTCTCGTTTCTTGGCCTCCGCTTGCTTGATGTCCACCGTGTAAAACTTGTCCAGCGGGTCGATTACGATTCGTTTGAGATTCACCGTGTTCTGCCGTTCGTAAGACAGAATTTCTCGGGCAATCTTGTCAAAGTAGTGCTCGATGGCTGGCTGGACGGCGTTGGCATTGGTTGAAGACGCTTCGCGCAGCGTGTCAATGAATTCCGAAAAGTTCTTGTTGGCCTCTACTTGGGCCTCGTGTGCCTGCTTCGCCATCTTGAGCACGCGCTTCATCTGTGTTCGCATATTACCAGTCTTTTGCTCCAACGCCTTGATAGTTGCTCTGAAAACTGGGCCATCGTCTGGAACGAGAACATCGTCGGTTGGCTTGGGGCATGCGACGTCGACTTTGACAGGCTCCTGCGTTGGTGCTTGCTGCAGGGGAAGTAGCGTAGACGAAGAGGTGTTGCCTGGCAAGGGTGATGATGGCTCTTCCAGTTCGGCATTGCTAATTCGGGAGTCGACGGACTGAGAGGAGGCGACTCGGATCTTGGGAGGCGCGGTCAAGAGAAATGGGGGGGACGGCGAGTTGGGGTGGCTGAGCGGCAGACCTGCATCTATGAGAAGTCAGTCGCGAGGGGCAGACACCTACGGAGCGATCCGAGTACTTACTTGACACCCAATACGAGAAGCTGGCCAGGGTGTGCAGGCGGTGCGCGCGAGGATCGTACTCGACGAACTGTCACGGCGTTTAGATATGCGAGCGGGTACGGGAGCCCGTGGGCAACATACGCTGCAAGAATTCCTCCATCCACCACCTCTGTCTTCGATGTTCTTTGGCGGTTTCCACTTCCAGGTCCATTCGAAGGAGACCGAGGGTGTGCCCCCGGTCCCAAAGTCTCCTACCAACTCGACGTTGGAATTCTTGTGTAGGTTCGGGTCGGCATGGAACTCGCGGGTCACAAGGTTTTCTACCTCGCGCGGTGTGGAGGCATATACGTATGTCAGTCCGCTGATCTGGGTGTCGACGGTTGCGACGGTTTCGGTAGTGCCGCTGGTGACAAACTGCTGTCCCTGGCGGATGATAAAGGTAAAGGTAAAGACTAGCTCGTCGTCGTGGGTAAGCTTGAGAATGAAATTCGGAGCGCCGCCGGGGCTGGTAACGACTTCAGTGTCCTGCAGAGCGGTAGTCAGTAAACCGAGGCGGGAGAAGTGCTCGCGAGGGTGTTTCTGGTTGCGCCGACGAACCTGTACGAATTCTATGGGGCTGCCGTCACCCAGAGGCCGGGAAGCCGATACTCTGGTGGCAGGAAATGCATTGGGAACGATATTTATGGAGGAGCGTCTTCGGGGGTTCGAAATGACGAGGGAGGATATGGATACTGTGCCGAAGGGTTAGCGGAAGGCGACTGCGCAAGGCTGCCTGCGTGCATGAAGCGGCAAGCAGAAGCAGGGCAGACAGGACGGGGTCTGTGGGAGGTCGCACGTCGATTCTGGTCTCTCAGATAGAGAGTAGCCCCGTCGTCGGGCTTGCTACTAACGATGCCCATGTTGAAATGCTCATCCGGGGGTTAACGGCGCATGGGTGAGGAGAATGTTGAGTGTGCGGCGGCGGCGGCGGCGGCGGCGGCAGCAGCAGAGGCTCTGGAATCGGGGTCGGGATTCGCAGCGCGGGGTCGCAGGTCGGCCAGGATCGTGGACATTTGGCGGCGCAAGACAAGGCCAAGCCACACCCACGAGGAGGGGATACGAGCAGGTGGACGGGGCGGCCAGTTTTGAGAGGACGAAGGCGACAACGGCCGGGGCGGAGGGAGAGGTCGAGAGGGGGGCGAGGGCGGGTTTGGGGCTGGTTACGGGAGCTAAAATGACGGCAAAGTAGTGGTAGTGGAAGAATAGAAGGGGAGTGGAAGAGTCATGGAAATGCGAAAGGTTGAATGTTGCGATATCAAAAGAGGAACTGGGCGGCGGCACGTCTGCCTCAGAGGCCTGCCGCTGCGCTACTGCTGGCGCCGCTCCTCAGCCGGCCATGGGATGGGACGGATGGAGGGTCGAGGTACCTTGGCCCTGGCAGCGGTTCGCCGAGGCGGGGAGGTACATGTATGTACCTTGCATGCCTTGCACCGCCGGCTCCATGGCACCTGAGGAAGGCACGCGGAGGAGTGTCAGGCTGGACGGGACTGCACTGGATGGCTACCTTACGCCGCCGACCTTGGGCTGGCTACCTAGGTAGGAGTCTAGGCAGTAGGAGGAGTCTAGTAGTAGGAGTCTGGAGAAAGGTACCACTGCCACCTCCTCTGGATCGGAATGGTACGCGCTGAGCACTGAACAGTCCCCGTTGTGACGTTGAATCAAGCCCACTTCAGGCTCAAGGTTGGCAAAGACGAGATTGGCGCCGATTCACATTTATCCCGACCCCTGTCGGCCGGCCTCAAATCCACTCTCGCTCCTCCGTCCTGTCTGCACCGGTCCTGCATCTATTAATCGCTGACAGGCAAGATGGCACGCGTACCGGACCCTATTCCTCCCCGTGATGCGTGTGCCTTGCCTCGGGCGCCTCACCTCCAAGGCTGCGGCTACAGGCACATCAGCTGCAGCTGCGCATCACGCATCACGCATCGTCCGGAGGGCTCGCTGATGCTGGGGATAGGTATCAATCTTGGGGAATAACACGACGACGACGGCGGCCTCTAATTAGCGGTCTCACGGTGGGGTCAGCAGCGCAATGCCCGTCAACAGTGACCACAGCGCATAGGATCGCCACACCATTTGAATTGCACAAATGCGCGCTCCGTGCTCGCTGATTGGACCATGTGACTCCGCGTCTCCACACACTCTGTGGCAGCCCCTCCCAACTTGGGGAAGCGAAGCAGACACCGTCCATACAAATAGAAATTCGTTGACATCTTGGGCCATTATTACCTAAGGCAAGGCCCAGGCAGCTATCCGCACCTTGCCTTGCATCTTGACGCTGCTCGTGGCCCGACTCATGACGAACGTTTGAGTTTGGCCGGCCGAATTCTAGCAACATCGACTCCAACGTTGAACCCGCAGGTGTGCCTGGTGGCTCCCATAATACATTCCGCGTCAAGAACCAGAAAAAAGGGGGTTAGCCGGCGGCTGCGCATAAGGAGGGGTTTTCCAGAGAGGGGCTTCCCAGTCGGCCAGACCATTTGAAAGTCAATCGCTGATCTTTGCAAGCACCATCCACAGTAACATAAGAACCACACAGCCGAAGCGTCGATCGATCAGCTCAGGCCCATTCAAATTTGCTGGTTTAGCCTTTGACCAAGCCGGGACACCTGTTGGTCTGCCTAACATTTGGGTTCAGTCAAACTCACCACCACCCACCGGCCACGCGACTTGGGGAACCAAGAAGCTCGTTTCAGACCGCTGTGCCTTTGTGCTTGCTGCTGCAGAAGACTAATGGATGCTTCTCTGCGCGAGAAACGTGCCATGGAGCAGAGGCGCTGCCGGCCAACTCCTGCGCGACCGTCTCCCCGGTGCGAGCTCATGCGCCGAACCGCCCTGACAGTGTGACAGAAGTTCCGTGTCGCCCTATCGATTGCCAGCTCTTGCTGTTACTGCGGCAAACGAACGAGGCTTCTTTGCAAGTGGCCGGTGATCCGCGACGACATTTCCTCCCGTTTTGTCTTCATCAAGCTGCAGTCTCCCCTCCGTAGCCAACTACGGCTCCGACAGCCGTATCCCGTCATGTGGGAGACAAACAACAGGCCATGCAAACCCCAGCTGGCATTCGGCGGCAGGGAAGACCCCTCGGACAAAATTAGGACAGACACCTCACAGTCAGCCTAGAACGACTTGTTCAGATTGTCTGCCAGTGCATTCTGCAACGCGCAGTTGCGCCTACTGCTGCTTCGTCGAGACGCACGTCGATGAACGGAGCCCTGGCCGTTGGGCCAGGCGTCTCGTAATGGTTTTTCTTCTGCTGCTTGACTCGACGCTGTCATGTCCGCCATCTCGGTCATTTTTGCTGTTGATGGTGGGTGGTCATGGAATATGAGGTGCGGAGAATGGAGAGACAGAGCCGGGGAAATGAAGACCTTGGTTGGCGCATAACGGACCTGCGTGTTCAGACCGCTCGACTGTCGTCCGGACGAACCACCGACTCGCTGGCGCAAGCAGCCATGAAGGGAGCCTCTGGGTCCCGAGCGGCGCGGCGGGGAAGGGAGAGGGAAGGGTGAAAAAAAAAGGAAAAAAAAAAAGGGGGAATAATCCAAAGAAGCAGAGAACGAACAAGTCAACGAAGCAGCCAAGAAACAAGGCGACGAAACATGTGACGATGATCCCGTTTGCTCGGCAGGGTTGCCTGCATGCCGTTGGATGTACGATACGGAGGAGCCTCCCAAAAGTTTTGACCAAGGCACCTTAGTGCCAAGCAAAACAAGCAGGGGGGCAAGTCAGGGGTATAAGTAGGGGGCACCAGTATATTAATAAAGATAGTAGATTTAAAGTTATTAATAATATTTACTAACTTAATAGCCCTCTTTATATTTATTACTTCTATTTAAGTTAATAATTTATTTAATATACTCTAGTATTTATTTAATTCACCTCTAAATTTATTCCTACTTTAGTTTATACTAATATACCTCTTATACTTAAATAACTTTAGTTTAACTCTTAGAGGCCCCTTTTTTAGTTATAAATTACTTTATTTATAGTTAATAAAACTTAATAGAGTTAAGGTTAAAACTATTACTATACTAGAGGAACTTATTAATTTTACTAAAGTTATATATATAGTAAATAAATTAGGGCCGCTGGCCTTATATTGTGAAATTTGACTAGTATTAACTGCGAAAGCTAGACTGGTCTTCTCGCCCTCTACTAACGACCTTCGGGTCATATAACTATAGACTTAAATATCTTCTTCACCTCTACACTCCTCCAACTTCGACCATTATAACGAGCCTTAACTATCTTTCTTTAGCCACCTCTATCTCTAAGTCTCCTCTACCGTTCGGACGTCTACACCTAGACAACGTCTTCCGCCCTACCGCGCAGTCTCGACGTAGAGCCCTACCGCCGTTAGCTATACTCTTAATATCACAGTCCTTTTACAACTATTAAGTAAGTTACATAAACAGTTACATACCTACTATTAATAGTCTCAACCTTTAAATAGAGACCATTAATTATAACTTAAACAGTTAACCTAAAATACACAAATAACCTTACACTTATCTTTATATTATTATATTATTATTATTATTTATTTATTTACTATTATTTCTCTTATTTTCCTATTTATAGTCTTATAGATTCCTATTATAACTTCTAACTAATAAAAAGACTATAATATATAATAGTATAACTTAATCTTTTTTATTT